>PVKA01030842.1:0-26885 GCA_004027165.1 Ctenomys sociabilis | reverse complement strand
GAACCTGTACTGCAATATCATGAGACTCAGGTGAGCTCCAAATTTTCTGAGCAAGGAGATTGTGGAGCCACAGAGGAAAGAGATTGAAGTTCTATAGTGTGCCTGGGGAGAGTCACATGAAGAGAAAACTTTCTCTCAAGCTCTCACAGAGAGCAATCTGGTCAAGCATTGGCCGTGACTCATCCACATGGATGACACAAACAAAGAACTACAGAATAATGTACAGGACTACAAGATTATACCCTGAGAAGACTTCAATGACCACATAGGAAATATAAAGTTCATGTGTTGGTATATAAGTTTTGATCTACCTTGGTCTTAACCATCCTGCAGAAAAGTATAAAAGTATAAAAATGAAGTATACATCGTGAGCCCATAATATTAAGCTGAGCTGTAAATGGATATGGTCGACAATTTCTTTGATTAACTCCCTATGGTTGCAGAATGCTGGACTGTGTTGGATTGTGGTGTCGAGTTCAAGCACCTAAGGTAGTTGAATGTCAATGGAGTGCCCACTTTTGACAGGTGTAGACAAGGGAAGGGTTGTAGAAAGAAAAAATCATGATGTGTGTGTATAGACAGTACAGTTGGGTTAGATAACGCTGTGCTTCTACATAATTCTATGATAGGCAAGATCTGCACTAAAGGTGTTTGGACAGGATATTATATCGGCTTTTAGTGCTATGGTCATCCACTAGGTAAATAATTATTGAATTTTTATATAATTTCAGCTATAAAAAAACCCTGTAATTATAATATCATGTATGCAGTTTGTACAATACCAAAACGTTATGAAAACTGTTTGCAATGTATTAGTTCATCGACTCTGTATGGTTAAGGTGTTTTGAAACTGTCTGATTGACATTTGTATTTTAATAAAATAAAAATAAATGGAAAAAAAGTACAGTAAATAAATAAATAAAGTCTATGTGTTATTTCTTCATATTTTTATTCATGTTATGCACTCCTGACTGGACAGCTACATAATTGGTGCTGTATCTTTCTTCAGGAGCAACATTTGGAAGTGTAGGATGTCTTTCTGTAGCTCCGTAGGCAATCATAATTTTGATTGTTTGGTCAAACAGTATTTTGATTTTTCCACTTTATAGTTACTATTTTTCCATGGCAATTAATAACTAATCTGGGGGCTAGAGAGATGGCTCAGTAGAAAGGCCTGAGTTCATACCCTGGTTCTGCCAATAAATGAATAAATAAATAATCTGTGAAACACTATAAAAGCAATGAAAAGCTTTGCTCTTCATCAAAATTTCCCCTGTGTTTTACATTTGGTTACCTTTTGTTTAGTTCATAATTCCTACCTACATTACCCTTCACTATTAATGATTGAAAAATTATGTGGTGTCCTTACCTTTCAAAATAGATTTATTGGCTGGTCCAATAAATTTACTAGATAAATATGATAGTGGCAATGAGCATAGTGACCTCAAGCAGGAGTGCAAGGGGTCTAGCATAGATGTGGTATAGGCACCAGAAGAGGCAGCAGACCCGTATGGTAATCAGGGATTGTGCTTCCCAGGAATCTTCAGCATTATATAATCGAACAGGAGGGGATCCTAGGGTGTAAAGAGCTGGACAGGCTGCTGAAGTCCTTCTAAAACTGACAGAACTCTTGGTTTTCTGAATCAAGACCTAACTTCATAATAGAAGGCAGTTCCTTGCACAAAATTCCAGGATCGGAGTAAATAGATGCCTGGGTATCCTTTAGGTGGAACATCATAAGTATGTGTGCATTTGTCTCCCTGCTTTCCCACAGTGAATCTGCAGCCACTTTCCTAGGGAAGAGAAATACAGTCTCTGTCCATGCCTCGTATTCCAAATCTGTGGATTCAGCAAACTGTGGATCAAGAAGAGACTTGGGCCCTTGGTGGCTGTATATGTTGCAAACGTGTAATCTTTTTCCTTCTTAACTTTCCCTAAACAATGTAGCATAATGATCATTTCTGTAATACTTACGTTACAGTAAACATTATAGCAGAGCTAGAGACAGCATATAGGAGGATGGTCATAGAGTACATGAAAATACTTTTCCATTTTATCTGAGGAACTTATGGATGGGTGCATTCTGCTACCTGCATGGCAGTGGAAGCGCCCTGGAAGCAGTCCTGCACAGATACCAAGAGAAAATCTGCCCACCATTTGGAAATGTATAGATCCTAGTTCTGAGTTAACACCCCTTTCTGCACAGAGACTGTTCTGGCCACCAGCCACAGACTTTTAAGTTAGGTGTAGTTTTTACCCTAGGCAGTGTCTCTGAAAGCCCAGTGAAACCACCAAACCCAATCTCACAGAGCTGTGTTCAGTTCCTGGGGGTATAAATAAAATTCAGATGCTCACCAAATGATAGATTTGTTCCTTGATCAATGGAGAATAAACTTTAAGACTATTAAGGAAGAAACAGCCAAGTAAAATTTTCTGGAGCTCTATTTTCTCAACAACAAAGAAAAGACAATTCCATATTGTCTCTGTCTTGGTTACTTGTCTCCTGTTGCTGGGACAAAATACCTAACACACAAAATTAAGTGAGTAAAGGTTTATTTAGCTTACAGCTTTTGGAGGTTTCTGTCCATAATCAGCTATCTCCTAGGCTGGGTGGCATGACACAGAGGCAACACTTCAAGATGCTAAAGACGGCAAAAGCAAAATGAGGAAAAAAGTTGGACAATGATCCTCTTTTACTCCCTTGTACTGTAAGCAGGCTACCACTACTACCACCCTAGGGCGGGTGCGGCATTCATGCCATTTCTGTACCATCCTTTTGGATAGCATCAGGATGTGTTACAAACGGAGGACTTTGGCTCCTTGCTTAGTCTCTTAGTTAAACTCGTAAACTTTTCAAGTTGAACAAAATGTACCAACTATTACAGTGTTCTGGTAGAATTGCAGAGAAAAATATCATCAGCAGTAGCTTTAAAGGTATAGAAGGGGAAAAAATAAAGATATAGGAGAGGACTGGAGAGATAGCTTTGTGGTTTATGCACCTTCATGGAACCCAGGTTTGGTCCCCAATACCACATTCCATGTTGGCCACCAAAACCAGGCATGGTGGCACTAATTTGTAATCCCAGAACTGAGGAGGCTGAAATATGAGGATTACAAGTCCAAGCTCCATAGTGAGACCTTGTATGGAAGGAAGGAAGGAAAGAAGCAAGGAAGGAAGGAAGGAAGAGAGAGAGAGGACCAGGGAGATGGCTCAGTGGAATAAGTGCTTCCCTGGCAATCACAAGGGTCTGAGTTCAATCCCTGGTTCCACAAAAAAAAAAAAAAAAAAAAAAAAAAAAAAAAAAAAAAAAAAAAAAAAAAAAAAAAAAAAAAAAAGAAAGAAAGAAAGACAGCAAAAAAGAGAGAAGAGATGATTTAATTCCTATTTGGCTAATTTAAAAGGTATATACATTTCACAGTGACCTTATGTTTTTAACTCTGACTATGGATACTATTCTGTATGTAATCTTATAACCTCTTGGTAAATAGTTGTGGTGGATTGGGAACTGGTGGTCAGTTTATAGCATCCAGCTGAACTAAAGCAGTGTGGTGCTGGGTGGGGGAGACCAACCTGAGTATTTCTGCCAACAAAATAAAAAGGGGAACAAAAGAAGAAAAGGTGCTGATACAGGGCTGTTGGTTCTCCTGGAGGAGCTTCCACACTGGGTTTCCTAACATGAACTCAGCTGTTCACATCCTTACAGGAGCTTGGAACCTTGTTGTTGCTGAGGATGGCTACAGTTCACTTTGGGAAACTGTTGTCTTTACTTTGAGCATCACTTCCTGGCTCTGGAGGGAGGGTGGTAAACTGTTCAATATCCTGGATAAGCTTGTTGCATTGGCTTTCCTAATACAGACTCAGCAGTTCTCATTGTTGAAGGAGCTCAGGACTTCACTGTCACTGAGGATGGGTGTGATAATCTTCAGGGAATCTCTGGTTCATACTTTGAGCATTGCTTCTGGGCTATAGATCCCTTAGCCTGCTGGCATTGATTCCTCATCCTACTGGTATGGACTCTCTAGCTTACATCACTGACCTGTGGGTTTTCCCAGCACAGATCCGTGAAACAGGCCTGGACAGGACATTATCACAGGCTGTAGGGCTTCAGCTGGATTCATGCAACACATTACCATGGAATCCAGGCCCTGAGCTAGATTCTTTGGGTCTTTAGTATATGGACAGATTTCCTGCACTGTTCTGTACTAAACTCTTTAGGTGACTACTATAAAATAATCCTATAAATTTTGTATCCTGCATTGTTTCCCCTTGAAAATTGACTATAATAGTAGTTGTTGACTTAATGAAAGCATTTTGTCTGTACACCAATCAATACTGGAATCAGGACAAATCAAATAATGTATGAAATTTAAGGGGGTAGAAAAATTTCAATAACCAGGATAAATAATATTTTAATAACATGTTTTATAAAACCAAAAGTAATAAAAATTCATGATATAAGAAACAGGAAAATTTTAATTACAAGACTAACAGCTAAGACAGTCTCCCAGAAGCACAGTACCTCAGTGGTCTTGCTACAGAGTATCTCAACTTATCAACCATGTTCCAGCAATTTGTAAAAAATTGATCACCATACCATCTCACAAAATAATATTATCAGAATATACCACTAATGGTATCATGCTGATCAAGCTTAGACAGCAAAATAAGCACTTACTCTAGATGCCAAGAAATAGGTGATAATTTCTAGAACATATATTAAATTACTGACACTTCAGAACAGTTTCAGGGTGATGAGAGAGGAGCAGCCACAGTGGGTATATGTCCTGCATCCCCTACCATTATGTGGGTAACAATAGGAATTGAAATGACACATCTCACATTTGACTACTGACGAGGGCTGTAGCTCAGTGGTAGATTATGTGGCTAGCATTTGCAAGGCCCTGGGTTTAATCACTGGCATTGCCAAAAATAAAACAAAAACATAGACATCACATTTCACTGGTTGCTTTTCTCCCTTTACTGGGGGATCCAAAACCTTTCCAACTCCAAGAAGGTCCAGAGCAAGAGATAGTGTTCTAGCTAGCTGAGTTTAGTGGGAATGATTTTGATACTATACTTGGCACTTATCACTCCAAAACTCAAAAGTTCCCAAAACATTTGTAGCAGGTTGACATGCTGTGACCACTTGAGAAAAACACAGTGAAATATTTCTGGGGCTCTCAGACCCACATTTACTTAAGAGAGTAAACTTTCTCCTTTATAACCAATTCTAGTCTTCTAATTTCTAGTCAAGACTGAATTTCTAGGGCTGCCAGATAACTCAGGAGACTAAAGCACCTTCTTAGGTAGGCACAGGGACTGGATACCAGGCACCACATGCCGTGCCAGCCCTGCCCTCATGGTATGATGAGACAGCAAATGAGACTGGGCATGGTGGCACTCACCTGTGATCCCAGCTGTTGGGAAGCTGAAAACAGGAGGATCATTACGAGTCCAGTCCACGTAGTGAGACCCTGTAGACCCTATACTGAATACATAAAAAGACTGAATTTATAATGTAGAACTTCAAGTGATCATATAACCAAAGTTGTCCATCATAAATTGCTTTTGAGAACTACACCTAATAAAATAGTTTGCGTCCTGAAACATCACACCTTCAATGAAAGCCACATAATTGTCATGTGGCCTGATTAGCTCTCAAAGGTAATGATTATCAGCATACCTGCTCTTGCACACTGCTATTTTCACAATGACTCGCATCTATAAGCTCAGGGAGCGTTATGGCTTAGAGCTCAAATATCCCCACCCCCAAAATCACATGCTCAGAAATGCTTCTGAAATGTGAATGCATGGTGGAGGCACTAGAGTCATTAGTAGATAAGTCACTTGATGAGTTCATAGCTGACTGTGCTGTTTGTATCACTGTAGTGGGAACTGGAAGAGAGTGTTCTTGTCTCTGGCCTTTCTCCATGTCTCTGCTTCCTGGCCACCGCAGCGTAAGAAGCTTCTCTTGGTCATGCTCTTTCACCTCGCTGCTTTTCCCTTGGAGACAGCCAGCCACAGATTGAGTCTACTGGAAACTGTGAGCCAAATAAACTTGTTGTCCTTTAAAGTGCTGGTGTAAAGCACCATGTCTCAGTGATGGGAAATACATGGAAAATTATGTGTAGCTTATAACTGGCTGTCCATGCTATGACTGCAACAGCCAGAAATGAATTCCTTTGGCCTTATAAACATGTGGAGCATCCCTGAAAGATACTGAAGATTGCATTAAATCTGTATAACAGTTTTAGGAGGATGACCATTTTCACAATGTTTGTTCTTCCTAACCAAGAGCTAGAGATATGTTTCCATTTTCTGAAATCCTCTTTGATTTCTTTTTTCAGAACACAGCTAAATGGGAAAAAAAACAGAATTTAAGGATGAAACAACAAAGAGAGAAAAAGGGGAAAAGTTAGGAAATAAAGTAGGGCAAAAGCATACAAGTTGGATAAGGCAACTGTCCTAAGAATTTCCATTAGGTTTTTGAAAATAGCAGTTAATTTTCACCCTAATTCTCTATGCTGATATCTGTAAACTAAGCAACTACACTAAGGACAGCAATGTATAACATTAAAATCATGGTTGAAATACCTGTCATCTTGGTCTTCTAAATGTGTACTGTTTCTGTCTTAGTTACTTTTCTCTTATTGCTGGGACAGATACCCAACACTCAAGCTTAGGGAAGGAAATGTTTATTTAGCTCACAGTTGCTGGTTTCATGGTTTAAAGCAGTCTGAATTACACAGCAAGACCTTGAGACACTGCTAAAGAGTCTGGAAGAAAGGCTGGGGTGCTGCCATGTCCAGGATGATCCACTCCATCCCTCCAAGAGAGGTCACCAGGCTTGGGGGAGGTGCATGCTGGAAGTTTAACAATTCGCACCTCTGTAGCTCCACCCTTCAAGCCCCACCCAGGTCCTCATCCTCTGGCCCCATCTCTCAAGCCACATGCTGCTGCTCAAGTGGCAAACACCCCATGATTTACAGGAGGCTTTGGGGGGACAACTAGATACAAACTATAACAGTTTTTAATGTCATAGCAATTATTACTATACTCTCTTTAAATTTTTTTTAAAAAGGTAATAAAAAAATGGAAGTCACGAACAAAAATGTAAGATTTCTTGAAAGCATGCAGTAATATCCAATCATATGCCCCATCTTCCATAACTATATCTGTTAATCTGAGCAACAGATTTGACAATAAAAATAGATAACATATTACTCACTGTTTTTAAAAATATATACTGGAGAAATAACATGCTCCAAATAGAAAGTTCATAGAGTATAATTTGATCCACTTCACCTTCTTGAAATTCAGGATCTGTACCAGGGGTTGGCAAGCTCTCTCTAAAGGTCCAGATAGCAAGTATTTTCTGCTTTGTGGATCATGAAAATTAATTATGTTGACAGAACATCATGTTTATATTGATTCATTGACAGAAGTTAATGATTTAGTCAGACAGTCATGGATTTAGAAGAAGTGAAATAAAGGATTGATAATAAGATAAACTTCTTCATATGGGGGCTACAGAACCCTAAGTGGTCTGTACACAGGACAATATAATATTGTATGATACTGATTCCCACAGTAATCTTGTGTATTTTATATATCATAGTTAACTCTAAGAAGTGGTTCACTGGTTTTAACAGACTGCCAAAGGCTTTGTAAGATAAAAATTCTAAAACTCCTCAGAATGGGCTTAGAGAGTGAGAATTTCTATATGTCAAGTACACTGGTTCCCAAAACAGCCTAGTTTCCATTGCAGTAAGATAGTAATAGTGAAGTTAGGAAGAGTGAATCCCAGTTATTATTTGTATTTTAGTGAGGGAAAATCACTACCTAATCTCCAATGGTCTCAAGCAATGGACAGATCTCTTATGGTTCCTCTCTAGGTGCTACATCCGAGGCCCCATGCAGTCTTAGGCTTTCTTGGATGTAGCTGAATCTTGAGTGTATAGTGCTGGGATTAAAGGTCTGTGATTATTTAATCAGTCCTCTAATTTGGCATTGCCCTAATCCCAGCAGTTTAGATACAATATAAAATGGGCAGTAACATGCTTTAGAGTCTTTTGTTCTTTCACTGGCTTTTACTTCCATCAACAATGCCTCACAGCTGTGCCAACCTGCCTTGGAGACAGCAGATTATAAACTGAAAGCTCTATAAACCATGAGCTAAATAAACTCTTCCTCCCTTTAACTTTGAGCATCAGCTGTTTTGCCTCAGTAACAAGAGAAAACTAGCGAAGATAGGCCCTTTTATTAGATTATGACTAATCACTTCACAGTACCTTATGTAGGGCAGAGTTTTTTTGCCTCTGCTAATAAATTGGATTAAAATTCATGAGCTTCACTAAGATTATCATGTGCACCATCACAAAAGCAGAAGCCCTCAAAAATTGTTGTAAGGCTTACTAAAGACTCAGTTCTGGGGCCACATGGGAAACTAACACCTAGCAAATTTGGAATGCTATAGGGTAGGATGTGGTGTCACTCAGAACTGGCAAACAGCACAAATGTGTATGTTTCTCTTGTGAAAGTATATGAGAATGGAAACCAATCCATGAGAAAGGTTATTTCCACCTCTCAATACTCAAATAAATGATCCATTGACAAAGCCTTCATTTCTCATACTTGAAACTTAGAAGTTGAGAACAGAAGTACCTTTAGAAAGTGGTGACAGTAATCACTGAATCATCAAAGGCCCCCGCAGCACATGACTCAGTATTGGAAGAGTTTAGGGGAGAACACTTGGTTACTATATGATGGGGATTCTGAGAAACATCGGGTGGGGAGGACGTCAGTGTGGAGGGCACTGGAGATTCCACAGACTGAGTAAAATCAGGTTTGGAAAAATGTTGTGAATGACATTCCAACCATGTTATGATTTTTAAAATATGATAATGGTGGTTTTTTCCATGAGACCTGTGAATTTTCTAGTCAGGCAACTAAAAGAACCATGACTTATGTTTAACAATTGATGTAGCTATTAAAACCTCTTTTGACATCTTAACTGTTAACATACTTTTCAGGGAACTGAGGCATATGCTTTCTTATGTATGATGTGCATACCATTACCTTCAACAACATTCTCTCTCTCTCTCTCTCTCTCTCTCTCTCTCTCACTCACACACACACACACACACACACACACACACAGAACAGGATTACTTTATTTCCTCAAAAACGAGCATGAGTTCAATCTAACAGTACATTTCAAAAGTTAAAATAGAAGTTTAGGGCAGCCAGACAGCTCAGTGGACTAAAGCACCTACTATAGCAGAGCGCAGTGGCTGGGGACCCATCCCCTGCATGCCATGCCCGCCCCACCCCCAGGGTGCCCGCTGACACTGCTATTGAGACTGGGTGGAGTGTGCCTGTAATCCCAGTGCTTGGGAGGCTGAAAAGGAGATTCGCTAAGTCCAACCGACATAGTGAGACCCTGTACACCCTGTCCTAAATTTATTTTTATAAAGTTAAATGCATATTGGTTACATATATTAAAGCTTTTATTTTGGCATATTTGTTTATGCATAATATACTTCATTTTCATTCCTGAATTACCCCTTAACTCCCCAAACCCCTTCCTGGTTTTCTTTTTTTTTTTTTCTATATTTCCGGCAGGGTCTACAGGGTCTATAGAATCTCATTACATAGATCAAACTTGTAGTGATCCTCCTGTTTTCAGCGTCTCAAGTGCTGGGATTACAGGCTAATGCTACCACACCCAGTCTCAATCGCAGTCTCAGTGCACCTCTGGGGCAGGGTCAGCATGGCCCACCAGGGATCGAACCCTGGCCGCTGATCTCGGCTGAAGCAGGTGCTTTAGTCTGCTGAGCTATCAGGCTGCCTCCCCTTCCTGTTTGCTAATACGGCCCTTGTATTTTTATGTCACCTCTTTATATAACATGTGTATTTATTTATACATTCCATATATGAGAAAAAACATGGGATACTTCCTAAGTTCAGCTTACTTTGCTTAACATTATAGACTCAAGTTCCATTCACTTTCCTGTAAATGACAGTTTTATTTTTGTTAACAGCTGGCTAAACAATACTCCATGTGTGTGTGTGTGTGTGTGTGTGTGTGTGTGTGTGTGTGTGTGTGTGCCATATGTACCATGTTCTTTATTCATCTATTGATAGGTACTTATCTTGGTTTTATATTTTGGCTGCCATGAATTGTGCCACAGTAGACATGAGTATGTAGGTATTTATGTAGTATGTTGAATCTAATTTCTTTAGGTATGTGCCAGAAAGTGGTATAGCTGACTCAAATGGTAGTTGTGTTTTAGGGGTGTTTTAAGGAAACTCCATATTGATTTCCATAATAGCTGTGCTGGTTAACATACCCACCAGCAATGTAGAAATATTTTTCCCCCATATTCCCACCAACCTTTATTGGGTTTTGTATTCTTGAAGATAGTCATTCTGACTAGGATGAGATAGAATCTCAGTGTAGTTTGACTTTTCTCTACTGGCTAAAGATGTTGAGCAATTTTTCATGTATATATTGACCATTTCACTTCTTTTAAGGAGCATCTGTTCAATTCATTTGTCTATTTATTGATTGTGTGTGTTATGTTTTCTGAATTCTTTGTATTGCCTGGAAATTAATCCTGTGCCAGGAGAGTAGGTGAAAAAAAAAATCTCTCCTACTCTATAGGCTAGCATAGAAAGCATCATTTTGTATGTTACTCAAGGCTGGTGTGTCCTGAAGGAACATAAATTATACTATAGATTTTTGTACACTGGTATCTCACTTCACAATCTTAATTGCAACTAGAATTGTAAAATGAATACTGAGATCAGAATCGTGGAAAGAATTAAGTACATGAACTGAGGTGCTATACCACCGTGCTTGGTTATGTACGTTCTCATGGTGTTCACCCTAACAATACTGAAATTGCCTTAGAGGCAGGGACTGTCTTGTATTATCCGACTAAAAGTGTAGTCTATGGGTCGTTTTTTACCAGTCTGTGCCTAGATAAATACAGGAATCAAAATTCAGCCTTTTCTACTTTTATAGAAACTTCACAGTGTAGACTTAACATCTATAGAATGTAAAAGACATCTAAGTATTTCTATTTTAAACTTTTTCTAGTAGTTCATTTCATTGTACTTACTAAAGGATTGGTGCAATATAGACTAGTAATTTTTTTTCTTTTTTTGCAGAACTGGGGATTCAACTCAGGCCCTTGCACTGGTCAGGCAAGTGCTTATTCTACTGAGCTATCTCCCTGGCCCTAGACTAGTAATTTTTAGAAAAATAATTTACCACATATTTTCAGCAGCACTGCTTCTTATGCCACTTTATGTTTATTCACTTTCAGACTAGTCTTTACAGCTTGATGAGAAAGACTGAAATATAAGACATTCCCTGTATAAATGTCTTATATTTTATCCATAAAATAAGAGGGAGGATAAGACTTCACTGACCACATAGGAAATATAAAGTTCATGTGTTGGTATATAAGTCTTGCTCTATCTAGGTCTTAACCATCCAGCAGAAAAGTATAAAAATGAAGTATGCATCGTGGGTCCATAATATTAAGCTGAGCTGTAAATGGCTATGGTCGACAATTTCTTTGAATAACTCACTATGGTTGTAGAATGCTGGACTGTGTTGGATTGTGGTGTCGAGTTCAAGCACCTAAGGTAGTTGAATGTCAATGGAGTGCCCACCTTTGACAGGTGTAGACAAAGGAAAGGTTATAGAAAGAAAAAATCATGATGTGTGCGTATAGACAGTACAGTTGGGATAGATAACGCTGGGCTTCTATATAATTCTATGAGAGGCAAGATCTGCACTAATGGTGGTTGGACAGGATATTAAGTCAGCTTCTAGTACTATGGTCATCCACTAGGAAAATAATTATTGAATTTTTGATATAATTCAGGTATAAAAAAATAAGTAAGCAGCTACACTCTTAATTCACTGATAATAGACATCTGCTAAAATAATATCTGTAAATATAATATCATGTATGCACCTTGTACGATACCAAAACATTATGAAAACAGTTTTCAATGTATTAATTTATCGAATCTGTATGGTTAAGGTGTCTTGAAACTGTCTGATTGACATTTGTATTTCAATAAAATAAAAATAAATGGAAAAAAAATAAAATGAAAAAATAATAAATAAATAAATAAATACGTACTGCTTGTCATGTCATACCAATTACTGTCATATTGTCTCTGAAATATTTGTTTTACTAAAAGGGATGTTGATGAAAACAAGAGACAATAAAAAATAATGCCATAAAAAAAGAAATAGAATTACAAAGTGTATATTATCAATAGTATGGCAGGCAATATTAGATGTTCTTTTCAGTTCACTGTATTTCAGACAACTGACTAATGCATTCAGCATGAATTGGACATCTTTGTGCCACATAGCCAAAGATATACCATCTTATGGAAATATAAATTTACCTTTCTTAGAGCCAGGGATCGCATTTTATATCCTATTAATAGTTAAGTGAGGGCCGGGGAAATAGCTCAGTAGAATAAGTACCTGCCTGGCAAGCACATGGTCCTGGGTTCAATCCCCAGTACTACAACAACAACAACAAAGAAAGGTTAAGTGGTATCCCCTTGAGAAAGCTTTCATTGGTCTAATGTCAGAATCCAAGTTATAAATTAGTAATTGCTGAAGAATGAGTTATTTGAGTAAGATAAGGATTAGGCCATTTCCATATTGCAATATATAAGGTAAAAAAAGCAAGGCATAAGACTATACGTGCACTACAATGATAAAAGAATAAAATATGCCTAGATGGCAAAAATAGATAACTGCTGGACTACACCATGCCCCACCAAGTATAATCTCTGAGAATGTAAAACAGATGGCCTTAAACCATTGTTTAATCCTTGTTTTGGGGCCAAATAGCTCAGCAGATTAAAGTGCCTGCAAGCAGGATCATGGGCTAGGGGTTTGATCCACAGACCTGCCATACCAGCTCTGCCCCTGGGTTGCACTGAGATGGCAATAAAGACTGGGCATGGCGGTGCACGCCTGTAATTCCAGCACTTGGGAGGCTGTAAACAGGCAAATCACTACAAGTCTCGATCTAGTAGTAAGACCCTGAATTACTGAAGATGGGATTATGTCAGTTTAACAGAGGTCAGTTAGGATGGATTTCTAATCTGACATTACTGATATCTTTGTAAAAAGGAGAAATTTGTCTCATATAGGGACAAAATCATGTGAATGCGAATGTAGGTATCAAGGTGACGAGTTTAGCTTAGGAACTGGAAAGATTGCAAACCACCAGGATGTAGGAGAGAGGCATGGAACAGATTCTTCCTCCCAGGTCTCAGAAAAAAAGTTTTATCTGCTCTTTGGTTTTTGACTTCTAGCTTCCAGAACTGTGAGACAAAACTTGCTGTTGTTTAAAACACTGTTTGTAGTACTTTATTAAGACACCCCTACAAGAACTAACAATCTTTATATATTGAAAATACAGGGCTAGGGAGATAACTTAGTGGCATAAGTGCCTGCCTAGCAAATGCAAGGTCCTGAGTTCAATCCCTGGTACCATGAAAAAAAATCTAAAAACCAGACCAGTACCAGGCACGGTGCACTTGTCTGTGATCCCAGCACTTGGGAGGTTGACAAAGGAGGAGGATCACTATGAGTTCAAGCCATCACAGGCTACACAGTGAGTTCAAGGCCAGCCTGAACTACATAAGGAGATACTGGCTCAAAAACATAAAAACGAAACCAAACTATATATAAAATTTAAACAACTAAAAACAAAACAAATCCCAAAAAAACTAATATACCTTTAAAAAGTACAAACTCTATATAAATATTTTTATACTATATTTATTAAAACCATATATGAAAACTGCATAAGAAGTGTAATAGAATTGTTTTTGCTTGCTCTCTTAGCATTTTGCTTAATGTTCTTATATTATTTTTACCTTATTTATTTATTGTGATTTCTTTGTGTTCTTGCAGTTTGGGGGTGGGTAGAATTGAAGACATCAAACATGCTAGGCTGCTTTTCTGCCACTGAGCTATGCCCTCAGTCCTACATTATATTTACAATGAAAGAAAGGTAAAAATAAGGATAAATTTTTAATTTTTTTATTGATTTTATTAAGAAAAAATTGCAAAGAGACAACTTCAATAGATAGGAGAGTCACAACAACTAATACATCGCATATTGTTGTTCTTGCAGCAGTCACTCCTAGCACAGGATGCAGACATGACATCCTGTCCAAACACAATTAGTAGAAATCTTTCTTTCATTGAATTAAAAGAAAGTAGGTATATATTATCAATCCTATTTTGTACATGCAGATAAAAAATGGCCCTTCATTTATAACACATTTTTTCTTTAGTTTTTGTCAGAGATGGGTATTCCATTACCATCCATATATTGTAGGTGCATGAATTCAGCAAAATATTCCAATATAGTCCAGTAGTCGACAATAGCAGTAGGTTATCCACAGGACTGGCAATGTCTGAATCTGATGACTTCAGAATTCAACAGCTCAGCCTATTAATGTGGCTTCACTTTTCATACCTTGTTTTTACACTTTTCTGCTGGATCGCTAAGACCAAGATGAAGCAAGGCCTTTATAAAAAGAAATGCAACTTTTGTATCTGACAAGGTCAGTCAAGTTCCCTCTGGACTTATCCTAAAACCCTGTACTGCGGTTTGTAGATCCTTTGTCAGTGTCAGCCTTGTGGATGAGTCATAGCCATTGCTGGACCAGTTTGCTCTCTGGAGAGAAAGTTTTCTCTCCATGTGACTCTTTAGGCACGCACTACACCATTTATCACATTCCTCTGTGGCCCTATAATCTCCTTGATCAGAAAATTTGGGACACAACTGAATTACATGATGTTACAGTACAGTTTCTCCTGTGTCCTCAGTCCTCATTGACCTTGAAAGGCTAGGGCCAAAATGTTGGCTTTTCTTGCAGCCCTTCTTTTTCTCTAATTTTTGATTTGGAAATTTTAAGTTGTTAACCCTCCAGAAGAGAAGCTTAATGGCATTATTACCCTATAACATAGGCAGTTGAGCTTAACTTCACCATCTGTCTGAATATAAAACATAACATGGAACAGGTATTTTCTATCAAGTATTGATATGTTAAATTTTAGATCCCTAGACAATGTGAAGAAAAATAAATGAATAAACATTTTTAAAATAAGGATAAATAATTACATATTTTTACACAGAAATCTAGAAATCTAACCATATACAGCATTGCAGCAGGACAGTCCTGATAATTTGTTTTTAAATTTCCTCCAAGGCTCATGGGACAATAACTAAGAAATACATTTATTTAATCTCAGACATTTTGGCTCTGAAATTTCTGATTATGCAAAACAAATAATAGAATTTCCCCAGGTTAATACTCTTTTATAAGTTAAGAAAAGCCTTCTGGGGGCTGGGGAGATGGCTCAGTACAAAAAGTGCTTGCCTGCCAGGTGCAAGGGCCTGAGTTCAATCCCTGGTTCCTCAAAAAAAGCCTTCTAAGGAAATACAGGTGAAAATTCAATAAGGACTTTATTAGTAAAAGAAACTTAAGTCACATCAATGCCAATGCACAAAATACAGCACTCACTGCATTCTCTACATCATCGCTAACAGATGCCCATCCAGCCTCTGCCGTAGCACTTACGATGATAGGAAGGTTATTACTTTTCCAATTAGACCAGGCAATTGTTGCACTGTGAACAGAGATGAAAGTCTTCAGTATGTGGAGGTGTATTCTGCTTCTGTCGGTGTTACATTCAAGGTTCCCTTTGGAGCAATACAAAATAAACTTACTATGTGACTTATATGGCTATCTTTAAAACACATACATGAAATCTTAGGTCAAATGCTTAATGCTAGAAAGTACTCTGTTTTAAAATTTGTTCTAGGACCTGTTTGTAGTGCAGTAGATACTGTCATTCCTCATGTGGAGTTGGTCCATGGACATAACACACCTTAATTCTTTTGCTTCCCCTTCCCCTGCCTACTCCTTGCTTCCATCTCTTGGTAACCTTCCCTTTTATAAAAGATGTATCTCCATCTTTCCTATTATCTTTCTTTTATCTTGTTCTTTATGTTATGTGTACTTTGAGTTTCTCCTATAAGAGAAAACCTGTCATACTTAAGCTTGGGTGTCTGATTTATTTCACTTATACTCTAAAGGTGGATCATTTTCTTACAAATGACTCAATTTATCTTTCACTGTGGCAAAGTAGTACTCCACTGTGTATAAATGTCAACTTGTCTTTATCCAGTCATCTCTTGATGGACATTGAGGCTGCCTCCAAGATTTATTTATTATGAATTGTGTTACTACAAACAGGAGTATGCATAAATCACTGAAATACAATAACCCTACCTCTATAGAGAAGATACCTAAAAGGGAAATAGTTGCATCCGATAGAATGTCTAGTTTTTGGTTTGTGAGGACTCTCCATACTGATTTCCATAGCGATTATACTAGTTTACACTCCCACCAACAACGTAGCAGTGCTCCCTTTCCCCTACAGGTTGTTATTATCTCACTTATGATGAGTACCATAAAGCATTCTTTGTATGCTGATGGTTCCAGAGACTCTCTCTTTTCATGTGTCTCTGTTCATTCTGTAGTCTATCAGTACCTGCTGCAAGACAGGTACAAAGATCGTTTCTCCAGGTATAAACTGAACAAAGCAGATTATTGGAGCACAATTACGTATAAACACTGAAACATTATTACTGGTATTAAATACTGTTTCTTGGTCTTTATAGATATTATTCTATTGCAATCTTCTCAACCACCACGTATTGTTAGTCATATTTTACCAATAAAAAACTAAGGCACAGAGATATAAAGTGACTTGTTGGAGGTCATACCATGCAAGATCAGATCAAATGAGGTCCAAAGTCCTGTCATGGAACCAGCTGCCAATAAGCATTTGTTGAAGAAGAGTTTACTATAGTAGGGGACCCAGGATATAGGTCTCTGGCATGGCACCTGCCTTGAAAGCACAAGACCCTGATTTCAAATCTAGATATCAAAATAAACAAACAAACAAAGAAATTTAAGAGTTTAATATAGTAAATTCTTGTGAATGAATGAAGGACTATATGTCTCATAGTAATTTCCATGTCTCATAGTAATTTTTAGCTTTGTCTTTATCCTGGCATTCATGAAACTGGCATTTAACTAAAACTCCCAAATACTTTTCTTATAAGTAGCCTTTAACCCTAGCACTAAACAGCCCTAGACTTCCTCTCCTCACCCTATGTGGAAAATATCAAATTTTCCCTATTTAATTTGACCTTCTTGTGGGTTCCTGCATCTTAACCACCATGTCAGTGCCCTCTAGTCTCTGTGGCATATGCAATCCAATACATTTGCCAATAAGCCTCCAATTAAAAACAGAGAAAGAGCTGGGAGATAGCTCAATGGCATAAGTGGCTGCCTATTAAGCACAAGGTCTGGAGTTCAATGCCTGGTAACAGAAAGAGAAAAGACCAATTCAACAAAGAAAGAGGTGTTAATGTCCTATTTTTCCCATGACATTATTATTTTTATAGCTATACAAAGTACCAGCTGAGTTTTACTGATATTTTTTCAAGAAAAATTCTGCTTTGAACCTATGACTGGGGGCCAGGGAGATAGCTCAGTAGAATAAGTGCTCACCTGGCAAGCACAAAGGGCCTGAGTTCAATCCCTGGTTCCAATAAATAAATAAATAACCTATAACTGAGTTGAAACTATTTTATGCTGATATACAGCTCTAATAGGGATGAATTTAAGAAAAGTTGGAGTACTATTAAGAAACTTGGAGAATAATATCTCTAATGTATGCCATATAGCAACAATCATCTTTGCATAGTATATTAGTATACCCAGATACAAGTAATAGAAAACCCCACTCAAACTGTTTCAGCAATGATCATCTTATTCAATCTTACAAGGAGAACTGAGGCAAGGTAACTTTGGTAGCTCACTGACGCAACAATGTTATCAGGAAGTCAAGTGCTGTCCATTTTCATTCTCTGAAGGTGTTAGATTGCTGTTCTCATAATGGCAGAACAGCTGTGATAGTTCCAGAGATCATGTCCTCAAACACTAATTTTCAAAAGCCAGAAAAGAGGACATCAGGCCGGGCGTGGTGGCGCATGCCTGTAATCCCAGCACTCGGGAGGCTGAGGCAGGAGGATTGTTGTGAGTTCGAGACTGGCCTGAGCTACAAAGTGAGCTTAAGGCCAGCCTGAACTGCATAGTAAGACCCTGTCTCAAAAAGACCAAAAAAAAAAAAAAAAAAAAAAGAAAAGAAAAGAGGACATCAGTTGCTATGGGCCCTTTTTCAATAAAAAGCCTTCAAGGAAAGGCTTCAAAGAGTTTTCCACATGTGCCATTGATCAGAATTTCATTTCATGTCCCTGGCTGGACCAGAAATTAGTAAGAGGAATGAAATTACGATGGCTGACTTGGCCTGTTTAAGGGGTGGGACTGATCTTTGTCACTTTATAGTGGTACATGTTGGCTGTTATTATCATGGAAAAAGAGGGCTGATAGGTAATGAAAAGTGCCTGTTATTATGCCTGGATGTGTTCAGACATTGAAAAAATGTAGAATTAATAGATGACAACCAGACATATTTTCATAAATATGTATAGAAAAGGTAGATACTATTTATGAGTAGAGGGAGGCCTGCCCATTAGCTCAGCTGTTTAAGAGCTTGCTTAAGCAAAAGCGGTCAGGTTCAGGATATTGTGGTTCAATCCCCAGATCCTCATGCCTTTCTATACCTGCCCTTAAGGCATCCTGAGGCGGCCAAAAAAAAATTCTTATTTATCAGTAGAACACAACTTAAAATCCAAAACTGTTCAAATACAATACGGACTGGAGAAACTGAAATAGTACAATGCTCTATTTGATGAGCATTATCATAGATGAAAAGTGGGGCTGATCTCCTCATGCTACAAATAAAATTTCCACATATTTCATCCATTCAACAAGGAATAGATATAAAAGGAAAAGGAAATTTCTTTCCGAAAACCCAAGCAAATTCAGTAACTGCACAATGAAGTATCATGATCTTGCATTTACTTCACAGAAAAATAAGCAATATACTTCAGGCTTCCTTATGTTTATACAAGCACACTCCATAGTTTCTTTGATGTCCTCCGTATAAAGGCACACTAATATCAGTTTTAATAAGGAGTAAGAGTGATATAGTCAATATCTCATTTTGAGGAGTTGGCAAAAAAGATTATTTTTAAGTTTACTTCAAAGGAAAAGGATGAAATAATAAAAGATGAAAGACTGATTCATGTTCTCAGTGCTTGTTAATTCAGAAGACTCCACAGTCCCATTTTTATCTTCCAACTGCAATCTTTCCGAAATAATTGATCTAGGTTTCTGTTTTATTGCATTTGCTGTCACTCACTGCATTGTTTTCCAGATTAGAGGTGTTTGATACAAATTTATGTACTACGTATAATTTCAATATGCCATCCAGTCTTTGTTCATTTTTTGCTGCTACTTGATGGCTTAAAATTGGCTCTCCAGGAAATCTTAATTCACTATTATCTAACTGCAGCATTTAAGAATAATGACAGTGGAATTCTATCACCTGCCATTTCAAACATAATTCTGTAAACCCTATACACTCAGAGCTACAGCAAGATTAGTTTGGTTGAATTTTAGATAATTGAGTCCAATTCATAACAATTTTATAAAAAATGATGTTGTGGGTCCCATGAGCCAATTTCATTTCCTGGAATTATGGAAACAGGATGTAATTTCTAAAACAATTTTAAAGACATCAGTACTGTTCACAGGATGAAATGGATAAGGTGCATGGCATTATCAAATCCAATAGTATATTAGGAAAGTTTGTTTAGTGATCTTGGTAACTTTTGTGTTTATGACAAGGTAGGAAATACAATAAATAAGAATCCAAGTCCTTGTTACAAATCTAAAAGAATGACTGACAAAGTTTCATATGCTTCAATTGAAAAGCAGGCAAAAACATTTGGATAAATGCAGGGAATGAAACTCATTGTGATTTCATTAGTAATTCTATGTCAGACAATGGGGGGTTACAAGAGGTCATAACACCTTGAATTCAAGAACAGAGCAAAAGTATCTCCGTGAGTAATCACTTGCTTCAGAAGAAATTTCTAAGAAGCTGCGGTGAGTAATGCATTACTCAGAAGCCATTAACTCACCATTCCCTTTTGAGGGCAAAGAAGCTGGAAGCCACCACCCCCATCAAGTTGCAGAGCAGGGAACTTCTGTGTTTGAATTCAAACATGCTTATCAAGACTGCTGTGGTGCAGGAAATGGGCAAGAAAGGAAAGGACAATAAATAAAGTGCTCCTCACAATGAAATTTGTAAAAAAAAAAAAAAAAAAAAAAAAAAAAAAACCTTTTAAGAAAAGTAACTATCAAAACAATTTTGCATAATACCTTACCACAGGAGGTTGAAATAAAAGTTCCACAAATTCTTCATCTCCCTCCAAGCTACAAAAGAAGTTATAACACATAAGCCATACAAGAAAGCAACATCATTCATTAATTCAATAAACATTCATTTAGCACCTACTCTGTGAAAAGCCCTTTTTAAAGCAGGAAATGTAAAATCATAATCTTAGTCCTGAAAGAGAAGGGTCTAGAAATATGCAAATAAACCTGATTCCAGCTGATTATAGGAAATAGAGATGTGCGCAGGAGCAGTGCAGCATTCTATAGTCTCCATTCTATATTCTCCTGGCATCCTTTCTCGTCTACATCTTCCAAAAGTGTGTAGAAATAGAAAATGATGGGAAAAGTAAAGACAGAGCAGAGTATGAAAAGAACAGTAGGCAACTAAGTTAGCCGCAAATCTGAGTTAGGAAATTTACTGGATGTGTTCTTTTCAACAAAGAAATTGTAAGGAGAAAAAAAAAAGAATGAGAGGGAAATCTTAGACGTTAAGTGACTTAATAAAATTACAATTCTAATTCAAACAATTTTAAAGGTATAAGACTTTAGGTAAAAATTGAACAATAAATAGAAATAAATATTAAGTCATTAATGCATTTTAAGTGACTGATATTAAGATTGCAGATTTTTATCAGTCCTTTTATTTTAGAGATTCTTAGTAGTTAATTTAATACTAACTATATGTGAAAGTATTTACATCGTATAAAACGAACAGATGACTAAAATTTCTATTCTAGATGCAGTGGGAAAAGAAAAATGTGTCAGGAGAGAAGCAACGCAATTACCTACATATTGATCATTGCTAAACCAGGGTGAACTACATGATTGTTCAATATATTACTCTTGCTATTGCTGTATATATTTGGCATTTTCTGCATTACATAAATCAACCTGGGCAATCAAACAACACTTTCTAAAGGAAACTTAAAGTGAGTTTTGAAGGAGACTAAACTTAAAGTGAGTTTGAAGGAGACTTCTTATCTTGAAAAACTTGCAAAAATATGCCCTTTTAAAAATGAATGTAAAAAAAATAAAAATAACTTTTTTATTAAAAAAATTTATTATTTTATTGAGAAAGAAATAGCAATGAGACAATTTCAAAACAGGTTAGTAGGACAGTTACAATAATTAATACATTGCATATTGTCTTCATAGTAGTTATTCAGAGTACAAGATGCAGACATAATATCTTGTGTAAACCCTACTCGTATAAATCTTTCTTCTCATTGAAATAAGAGAAAATAGCTGCATTATCTATCCTATTTTGTATATACAGATATATGTTTTTCTACTACAGAATGGTCCTTTATTTATTTATTTATTCATTCATTCATTCATTTATTTTTGGCAGAACCAGGGATGGAATTCAGGCCCTTGCACTTGCCAGGGAAGTGCTTATTCCATTGAGCCATCTCCCCAGCCACTGGTCCTTCATTAACATCCCCTTTTTTGTTTACTTTTGTCACAGATAGGTATTCAATTTCTATTCAAATATTGTAGGTACATGAATTCAGCAAAATAATCCAATATAGTCCAGGAGTCCTTAACAGTAGTGGGTTTTCTGTAAGACTGGCAAAGTCAGAAGTTGTTGACTTGAGCCTTTTACAGCTCAGCATATTAATATGGCTTTATTTTTTATACCTTGTGTTTATACTTTTCTGCTGGAAGGTTCAGACCAAAATAAAGCAAGACCTATATGACAAAAATGTAACTTTTGTATCTGACATCAGTCAAAACACCTCAGGTTTTACCCTGAAGCCATGTGTAAATATCGTATAGTCTCCGTAGTGTAAAAATAACTTTTAAATCCATGGCATACATTGTACATATATTATATAATTTAATGCAAACAGTTTAAACAACAATAACAGTATGAAAATCTGTGTATTTACCATCTGTGTAAAAGTACTATGGCCTGGGAATATAGCTCAGTGGTAGAGCACTTGTCTAGCATGTATAAGGCCCTGGGTTCCATCCCCAGCATCAAAATGTCCTTTAAGAAACAGAATGCCTCCAAAAGCCCTCCATGGAGCCAGGGAGATGGCTCAGTAGAATAAGCACTGGCCTGACAAGCTTAAGGTCCTGGGTTCAATCTCCAGTACTTCAAACAATACGAAACAAAAACAAAAGCCCTCCATGTCCTTCTTTTTTTTTTTTTTTTTTTTTGGTCTTTTTTTGGAGACAGGGTCTCACTGTGCAGTTCAAGCTGGCCTCAAACTCACTTTGTAGCTCAGGCTGGTCTCGAACTCACAATAATCCTCCTGTCTCAGCTTCCCAAGTGCTGGGGTTATAGGCACGCACCACCACGCCCAGGTTCCATGTCCTTCTTCTGCCTACATCTATGTGCCTCTACCTGTGTGAGCTAGCCATTGTCCTGAATTTTATGCTAATTGTCCCTTACTTACACTTCATTGCCTTTATTACATATTTAACTTCAACTAACACGTTAGTTAGATTCTCCTCCTTTTGAGGTCTACATAATTGGAATTATACTGAACCACATGTTCTCTGACTTTATTCAGCATTATTTCTGAGATTTAGCCATAGTTTCATGTCTATATGTCACCCTTTTTGTTGTTGGTTGTATTCTAGTTTATGAACATAGCATTAGTTGTTCTTCATTTCTTCTGTTGATGGCCATTGGGGCATCTCCAGTTTAGAGCATTTTGCAACTATACATAATCTTTTTTTATTTTTTTGGTGGAACCAGGGATTGAATTCAGGCCCTCACACTTGCTGGGGAAGCTCTTATTCCACTGAACCATCTCCCTGGCCCCTGTAGATGAACATGGAAAAGAGTTTTCCAAGGATATAATATTCTTAAGCTGATTGCTTGGTAGGATTAAGATTGCTTTTTAAAGAAGTCAACTGAATCCAGACATGGTGGCGGATGCCCATAATCCCAGCACTCGGGAGGCTGAGGCAGGAGGATTGTTGTGAGTTCGAGACCAGCCTAAGCTACAAAGTGATCTTAAGGCCAGCCTGCACTGCATAGTGAGACCCTATCTCAAAAAGACAAAAAAAAAAAAAAGTCAAATGATTAAATCAGCCTGTAATGGAAACAGATATTCTATGGTGAGTTAGACAATTGTGTTAACATAATCAATGTTTTTTCAGTAGAAATCAGCATTGAAGAAAGTATCTTAAGGGTATAGTTTGGAAATATGCTTCTTGGCCATATGAAGGCAGAATGGTTGAATCTGTAATCCTTTCCTTAAAAATCTGCCATTTGCTGCAGAGCAAGGGCAACTCCCATGGCTTCATCAAAGAGGGAACCAACTGTTCCTCAAAGGTATTCCCTTCCCCGTGTTTTAAATTCTTACGTACCATGTAATTTTGTGAACTGTATTTTCCCAGCAATCTAGACAGGAAGGAGGAACCCATTGGGCAGGACAATATCCAAGCAGCCTGCTACTGGAGTTGGATCTCCTCTAGACAACAAGATCAAGTGTGAGCTTGAGACATGTCAGTCAAAATGCAGAGCACATGGTAATTCCTAAGAGCTGGGAGTTTTCAATGCAAGATCGGGAAAGATGGTCAAGTGATTAACAGGCCTGCTGCAGTTAAAAGAGGAAGAGGAGATGGAGGTGATGAGCAAAGGATTCAAGACATGCTACCTGCAAAGATGGCCACCTTGGCATCTGAGAAAATGCAGAAGGAATGCTCTCTTCATCTTCCCTCTGTCCCTGCTTCTGCCCTGGAGTGGGTCATCAAACTTAGGAAGTATTTTTGGAACTTTCCATGAAGAGGTCAGAAGACATGCTCTAGAGGTGATCTCCTATACCTAGAAAAGAGGAGCATTATTATCTTGGATAAGACTGGGTCACAGAGAAGATTCTGAACTGGCCTAGCTACAATCTCTATTTCTAGTACATAATAATTTATATTCAACTATACTTCACCATCCCTACCATATTTCTTCTCGTTCCTTTCACCTAAAGTGACTTCAGCACTGACTAGGTTGCAGAGACCTTCAAACATCCAGAGGAAAATGGCCAATTAGGAGTCTGGAAAGCAGGTCTGGAGCTTAAGTGAAAAGCTAGGACCAGGAGTACACTTGTAGAAGTTATTTACAGAAGTCTGATCCATCAACTTGCTTTCAAATTCTGCATCATTTTGATTGGGGCTTTTTGTCTCCTTAAGATAAAGAGAAAGAAGTTTGAGAAGAAATTGTCAAGAAAAAAATAATGCAGGAAAAATAATTTTTGAGCACAGGGTCATAAAGGAATCCTAACATTTAAGAAATAAGAAAAAGAAGAAAAGCTAGTAAAAACAGTGCAAGAAACTGTCAATGAAGTAAGAAAAAGACCAAGGAGATAGAAGGGTAAGGAAAGTGAAAAGGTTTGGAGTAGGTCCTTTAGACAAAGCCCTGGGGATTCACCTAGTGAAAAATGGCAAGGTGATCAATCATAAAACCAATGGTTGAACACCTTTTATGTATTGGGCACTATCCAAGAATTTTACCCTATTGGTTTTAATCTTCCCAACTACCTTGAAGTTCATTTATCATCATTGCTATTTTACAGAAAGAAAACAAGATTAAAGATGTTGAGTAAGTTGTCCAAAGGCATAGAGATGATAGAGGAATCAGTATTCAAACCCATGTGTTTCTGAATCTGCCACACATCATGCAGTTGAAGTCTGCCAAGATTTGCAGAAAATTGTAATGAAGTTGAACAGTACCTGACTTTGAACTGAGAATAGGGGAATTCAGATTCCCAATCTGAATAAGAATTGTGCCAGGGATTGGCTAAGAGAATTCAGAGTTCAGTCCTGGTGTGAGTGAACATAAGCTCAGCTAGAAAATAAGTGCAGCGAAAAGAGAGTGCACCAGTACTTTTGAGAAAAGGGTGCCTACCAAAACTGAGAAAGAGCTTGAAGGCCTAGAAGAGATGAGATCTAGTATACAAGGTTGTGGTAAAATTGGGAATTTTATTGCTTGAAGTGAAATCCTGGGAGATGCACTAGTTTCTAAAGCAGATCACACCTTCACCCTGGGTCTCTGCACATGCATTTTTTTTCTGTTTGCCCCAACCTCTGCCAAAATCACACATACACCCTAATTCTACCTGGCTCAGTCCTACACATTTTGGAGGTTTTGTCTTGGACATCCCAATCTGAATCAGTTGTTCCTCATCTGCACCCTCATGTATTAGCCCATTGC
The DNA here is from genome assembly GCA_004027165.1 of Ctenomys sociabilis. Classification (NCBI taxonomy): domain Eukaryota; kingdom Metazoa; phylum Chordata; class Mammalia; order Rodentia; family Ctenomyidae; genus Ctenomys; species Ctenomys sociabilis. Next base: position 1,272 of record PVKA01030842.1, on the reverse strand, counting down.
TACAAAAAAATGCTTGAGATTCAATAGTTTATAAAGAAAAGTTTTATTTAGCTCATGATTTTATAGGCTAAATATCCAAAATCAGGAAGTTTCATCTAGTTCAGCCACTGGTGAGGAGCGCATTGACTACATCACAGGATGAGGATGGAATCTTGTTAGAAGCATGAGAGGAAAAGATCACATGGAAAGACAGGAAGCCCTTCTCACTGGTTTAATCCCTCCTGAGGGAAGCACTTCTGTAGCTCTCAAGATTCTACTGCCTCTCATAGCATTATGGCAAGAACCAAGATTCCAACACATGACCCCTTTGAGAGGATGCTCAAACCATACCCAAACCATAGCATAATATATGGCCATGTGCTTAACTATAATACACTATCATTGAAACTAAAACTGTGATTCATTTCCTCATTCTCTCTCTATAGATAGATAGATAGAAAGATAGATAGATAGATATAGATATAGATATATAGATATGGATATGGATATGGATATATAGATATAGATATAGAGATATGGATATGGATATAGATATATAGATATAGATATATAGATATGGATATGGATAGATAGATATAGACATTGATATATACATATGGATATGGATATAGATAGATAGATATAGATATATAGATATGGATATGGATATATAGATATAGATATAGATGATATAGATATAGATGACCTGGAGGGTGGAAGTTTCTCACTCATCTCTCATTTTGTTACAGTGCTGGAAATAGAGCCCCAGGTCCTCCCAGTGAGTTCATTCTAGCTTCTTCCTCATCTCTCTAACCCCATTGCCTACTATAGGGCCTGACTAGAGGAGATGCTCAAAAATTATAAGCAGTAGAGCTAGAAGTAATGTAGTATCTTCAGTTGGGTTCTGGAAAAAAAGAGAAAGGATATTAGTAGAAAAACTGATAAAAAATCCAAAGAAAACCTATAGTTTAGCTAATATTTATTTATTTATTTATTTATTTTTATTTTTTTTTCCATTTATTTTTATTTTATTAAAATACAAATGTCAATCAGACAGTTTCAAGACACCTTAACCATACAGAGTCGATGAATTAATACATTGCAAACTGTTTTCATAACGTTTTGGTACTGTACAAGGTGCATACATGAAATTATATTTACAGGTATTTTTTATAGCTGAATTATATCAAAGATTCAATAATTATTTACCTAGTGGATGACCATAGCACTAAAAGCCGACATAATATCCTGTCCAACCACCATTAGTGCAGATCTTGCCTCTCATAGAATTAT
>PVKA01030841.1:0-26710 GCA_004027165.1 Ctenomys sociabilis | reverse complement strand
AGAAGACCCCAGGGAAAGGGAACTTGCAAAGACATATGGTTTTACAACTTAGGAGGAAAGGGATGTCACCTCCTAGCCGAACATTCACACACTCATTTATACTGCAGGCTTACTCTATAAATTAGGGACCAGGACAGTCAAGTATACAGTCATATGAAGATGAATGTTTGGTGATGGGAACAGAACTCAGTGCCTTTACCCTGAACTACAAGCCCAGTTCTTCTTCTTCTACTTCTCTTTTCTTCTCCTTCCTCTCCTCCTTTCTTCTTCTCCACCTTCGCCTTCTCCTCTTCGTCCTTCCCCTTCCCCTCCTCCTTCCTGTTCCCCTTCCTCTTCCTCTTCTTCTCCTTCTTTGTCCTCTTCTTCTCCTCTTCTGCCTTCCTCTCACTCTTCCTGTCTTTCCCTCTTCTTCCTCCTCCTCGTCCTCCTTTTGTTCTTCTTACACTTTTTAAACCACCGATCTTGAAGGGTCAGTATATCCACATCCTACTTCATTGGGCCCCTGCCGTAATTTGAATGTGTCTCCTATGATTCATATGTCAGACTTAGGGCTTAATGTGAAGTGGCATTGTCATCATGAATGAATCAATGTTTCTATAAAAATGGCCTGTTGCAATGGGTTCTTTCTCTTCTGGTCTTTTGCCAAGTGAGAACACAGACAGGACAAAGTCTTTTGCTTTTCTGTTTTCCATCATGTAAAGGCATAACAAGAAGGCTGATACCAGATGCTGGCACCTTGATCTTAGAATTCTCAGCCTATGGAAATGTGGGAAACAAATTTTGTTTTTTATAAATTAGCCAGTCTCTAGAGCCAGCCAAATTGCTCAGTGGATTAAAGTGCCTACATGCAGGCACAGGGATTAGGTTAGATCCCTAGGCCTGCCATGCCAGCCCTGCCCCTGTGGCGTGCTGAGACAGCAACTGAGACTGGGCATGGTGGTACACACCTGTAATCTCAGCTCTTGGGAAGTTGTAAACAGGCAGATCACTAGATTGTACTATGTACAATCTAGTAGTGAGACCCTGAACATCCTACAGACACTTCCCTAAAATACAAAAAAATAAAATAAATAAATTAGTCAGTCTCAGCTATTCTCTTATAGTAACATAAAACTGATAAAGACCAACCCTCACCCCCACCCACCCACACAGAAGGCTGGTATCTCACATGTCCAAGCAGCAACTTGCCTAGTCAAGTCCAGAACAGAAAGTATTTAGGGTTTGACACCCTGGAGCAAAAGCCCTCTGGTTACTAAGATTGTTCTTCTCTTAGAATATATTGAGGAAGAGTGAATTGGACATGGCAGCACATGTCTATAATCCCAACTATTGTGGAGGATAGGCAGGAGGATAAAAATCCAAGGCCACTTTGTGCACTATAGAGAGACTCTGTCTCAAAATAATATTATCTGAGGACTTCTCTTTTTTTTTTTTTTTTTGTGCAGAACCCGGGATTGAACTCAGGCCCTTGTGCTTGCCAGGGAAGCACTTATTCCACTGAGCCATCTCCCCTGTCTCAAAATAATATTTAAAAAAATAAGACTGCTCTGGACTAAATCCCAGGCGCGCGCGCACACACACACACACACACACACACACACACACACACACACACACGTGGAGTACCCTGAGTGAGGCAATGTAGAAGAGATCATGCTCCTTGGCATATGCCTGTAATCACACCTATTGGGGAGGCTGAGGCAAGAGGATTGCAATTTTGAGGCCAGCCTGGGCAATTAAAGCCTGTCTCAAAATTGTAAAAGGGCCAGTGATGCAGCACAGTACAAAGGCTCCGGGTTCAATCTCTAGTATGGGAGTGAGGGTAGGGGACAGCTATCATGTCCAAAGTCCTAGAAAAATGACCAGCGACTTCTCTCTTCTCCACTGAGAAATACCAATCTGTAAGAGGCTCTAAGGAAGCGCTTATTCCACTGAGCCATCCTTCCTGGCCCTGTAAGAGACTCTAGGTTGAATCATTAATACTCATACTCACATATATAAAGAAATAAGATAGAAACACCAATATAATCAAATTTAATTATTTTGATAATGATAAATAAGGTAGTACAGAAGATTGATACAGAACTTATGTTCCACCTCAGATTTGTCTGCATGAAATTCTCTTTTCTCCAGAATAAACAATATTGCCCCCAAGAGACAGTAATTTTTAAGAGCTCAGGGAATAACTGATTTATACATTTATGACATCCACACTATCCAATATTTACATTTTTATTCTGCTCTAGGTAATGTCTAGTAGTGTTCTAGATAGATATGCTGGGAGTTGGAGAAAGTGATTGAAATGGAAATTTAGTTTTGGGCAGGTCATACCTGGCAAGTAACAAACCCAATTGTGTATATGGCTATACTTTTCTTATTTTGGCCAACTCAGCCTGCCCTGGGAGTGGGGCTGGTGCAGCATGTGGTGCTGGGGATCAAACCGCAGTCTCTCTGGTTGCCTAAGCTTGCCTAAACAGGTGCTTAGCTGCTGATATATCTCACAGGCACCTGGTTATACTTCTGTTTAAATACATTTTGAAATAGAAGTGGGATTCAATAGAGTACATTCTTTTTCAATTTGTATATAAAATTACAAAAGTTTTAAAACCTTCTCTTTTACCAAGCCAATATCTTTTTTTTTGGGGGGAGGGATATTTAGAGACAGAAAGGTAGTGGATGTAGTGGTGCCCACCTGTAATCTCAGCTATTTGATAAACTGAAGCAGGAAAATTGCAAGCTTAAAGCCAGCCTGGATAACCAGTGAGACTCTGTCCAAAAATGCATGGAGATGGACCTCAGTAGAAGAACACTTGCCCAGCAAGTACCAGATCCTGGGCTCAATCTCTAGCAAAGAAGCAGGCAGGCAAAGGAAAGGGAAAGGAAGGGAAGGGAGGGGAGGAGAAGAAAGGGGAGGGAGGGGAGGAAAGGGAACTGAAGGGAAAGTTTTTCCCCTTATTTCAGGTCAAAATACACATCCGTGCATGTGAATGTGTTTGACACTGATTATATGCTGATTTTATGTTTAATTTTTTCTTAATAAAAGTATTTTGAGATATAAATTTCTATTCTTCCTCTACCTAGTAAAATAATTGTGGATATTAAGGTGACTATGTATAGTGTAAGTGTACTTCTTCTATGTACTCTGTTTAACTTACTTTGTTATATAATATACATGCATGCATATTACTTTATGTATGTAATATTCAAATACTTTTACATATCCATTTATATATTTGCAACTGTACCTTGAAAGCATGCATCATATATATATATATATATATATATATGCCATGACAGTCATCTTCATATTTTATGAACTATAAACCTTGATGATTTCATGATGAAAATGAATCTTCTTGATCTCAGAGATCTGCATTTGAAGGCCATGAAATGGAAAGTTCCTATTAAAGCATAAATTAGGGGAGGTGTACTGACTTTGGAGTTGAACAAAGAAATTCAAAGTATTCAAGCACCTATTTTAGGCCAGCACTTCATATTTAAAATGCTCTTTAGTCTTTACAATTCTGTGAGAAAGCTATTAGTTACTCATTATAGATGAAGACACTGAAGCACAGAAAGTTTAGGTGACCTGCCCAGACTCACACAGCCAGTAAGTGAAGGAATCTGGATTTAAATTCAAACCCAATTCATAAGTCAGACATTTTACCCATTAGGCCTGGCTTTCTCCCAAAATTTATCTCTTATTACCACAGCTAATTCCATTCATCATCTAGATGTCAGAAAAGCTGTGAATATTCCCTTCTCTCATGCTCCACTTTTACAAAGCTTGAGGAGTTTTTCTAGAAGCATATTTGTTCATTTAAAAATTAATAAATGATTATCTCATTCAAAATCTCTATTTAATTTTGATTTGCAATTTTACTTGACACATAAAATTCTATAGCATCTCGAGCACTGAGTTGAAACCCCAACACTGCAAAGATAATTGTATGCATTAATGATGGAGTACATTTCAGTGCTTATGCATACTGTATGATATTTAAATCAGTATATCTCTCCTCAAAAATTATTGTTTCATTGTGAAACATCAGAATACTTTTTCTACCTTTTTTTGACATATATAGTACATTACCGTTACTTATAGTCACCCTACAATGCAAGAGAAAAGCAGAATTTATTTCTTCTAAATGTAACAGCACCAGTTTGATCATTACTTAACCCTCCTACCAACCTTTCCCCAAATCTCCCTCCCTCTTTTTAAATCTTTCAAGTAAAAAGATCACAAATAATATTAAATGACATAAGGAAAATTAGAATGCAATGCCAAAAACATGTATTATAGATTTAGACACAATCCTCTAAAAAGGAAAAGCTCAATGGGCATGATGGCTCATACATGTAATACTAGCACTCAGGAGATTGAGATATGTGGATCACCACGAGTTTGAGGCCAGCCTGAGCTACACACTGAGTTCAAGGGTAGCCTGAACTACATAACAAGACTCTATTTCAATAAACCAAAAGGAAAGTTCCACTCACTGAACAAAATGTTTGGAGTAGTTACTTTACATGAGAATCAATACAAATTTTATGTATATATATGTATATATACATGTATTTATACTCATTATATATGTAACATTCATAGCATGTATTATGTATAGTCATAATATACACATATATAAACACAAATATTTATAGGATCTAAATGCATTATGTAAATGGCATATCTTACACTTCACTCAACAAAGTATGTTTTTCACTCAGTATATCTTAGAAATTTATCCATGTTGTTACCTATAACTGTACTGCAGTTTAGTCCCTTATGATAGAGATCTAAGTGGTTTCTAGTACTTTGTTATTACAAACATGCCACAGTGGCCCTTTTGTGTACACCTCCTTGTGCACATGATAATTTCTCTAGGACAGGTGACCAGGAGTAAAATGGTTGAATTATAAAGTGCATTTAGTGTTCACCGTCAAACTGGACTCTAACAGATATGGCATCTATATTTTGCTAGACTCAGGCCTTCAAGACCAACCCTAATGCTTTTGCTCATGTTGATGCTTCTGCTTAGATTGTCCTTCTTTCCTCTCTTCAGCAAAATCCTATTTGGTCACTAAATCAAGTGAAGCTTGGCATGGCGGTTAAAAGCTGTGATGTCAGCTACTTGGGAGGCTGAACCAGGAGGACTGCAAGCTTAAAGCCAGCTTGGATAACTAGTGAGACTGTCTCAAAAATAACAAAACAAAAGGGTTGAGGATGTAGCTCAATAGAACACTCCCAATTTCCAACACTCCTACTTTTCCAGTAGTGAAAACAAATCAATCAATCAATGAAGTGAAATATTATTCATTCCCAGAGAACGTTCCTGAGAGTGATCAAAGCAAGCTGAATTAGATCTCCTTTTTGGGTGTCTTTAAAGTACCAGACGACTTAGATCTTATTATTATTGTGTGCTAAAATTATTGTTAGATTTCTATCTCCTCTCTCTATGAGCTAATGAACTCTTCAGGGATACTGTACCTTTTCCATCAGCATTTACAGGAAGGAAGGCAAGAATAAGCACTCACTGAATATAAACTTATTGTACTCAATATCCAAGATTCTGTCTTCTCCATTCTAATATATATCACCCATTCCTCAGACTAGGGTTGTTCTGGTCCTTGACAGAGTCCTCAAAGTGAAAAGTAGCTATGAGTGTGCTGTTGCCCAGCAGAAAAAAAGCCAGCACAGGTTATGCCCTATTCCCTGGGCTTGTCTGGATTTCAGGAAAGGATGCCAGCAACCATAGTTTAGAGGATGTCCTCATGTCCCCCACACAGGACAAATGGTGTTCCCATTACTACACCAAAGGTTTGGTCTATGACTTGTATGACAGAAGCCAAGAGAAAAGGTAGTGGCACAGAACATTATTGTGATAAGCTGGAGCTCCAGTGGCGCAACTGGTTAGCATGCGGCACTTATACTGTGATAAGCTACCTGATGGGAACGTGGTCAGATGATAACCTTAGACACTCTTAGCTAACAACTATGTATGAAAAACATATAAAGGAAATTTAAGGAAGTATATATTTTAGCCACAGATGGGTAGACACTAGAGTTTTCATTAATCCTACAGTGGTCAATTTATTTGACACATAAATAAATGATGTGTGCTGAAGGTCAGCTGAAGGTCACCAGATGTTCTGGGTTCTGTAAAGCTAAATATTACTAACCAGGAGGTCTTATGACTGATGTTTCTCTTGATGCTTTTAGTGGAACAGCTACCTCTATTTAATATCTTAATGATTTAGGCATGGTATATATGTATTTATTTATTTAGGTGCTGGAGACTGAACAGAGGGTGTTGGCACTGAGCTATATTCCCATTTCTCTTTCTTCTTTATGTATTTTTGAGAAAAGGTTTTGATGAGTCACTAAGTTGCCCAGGCTAGGCTCAAACTTGTCATTGTCCTATTTCAGTCTCCTAGTAGTAGGTTGGGATTACCATGACTGGAAGCAGGTTTTCTTTATAATTTAAAAAGAATTTTCAAAAAAAAGCAAGTTTGTGAAGAACAAGCCAACATGTCAGGCAGCTTTCTTCCTAAGGAAAGCCCATCTTCAGCATGGGGGTCAAGAGGAATCATAGCAATCTAAAGCTAGATGGCACCACATTCATTTGCTATAGCCCCACCCAACTTTAGGGAGCAGAAAAGAAACAAACAGAGGCAAAGGGAAATTTAAGAGCCTCCCTTGTCTCTATGGCCCCAGTGAGTGAGTGATAGCATAAATCACATCTGTAGCCACAGCCTGTTACTAACTCCCTTCTTCAACCCAGGCCTAGACGTGCCTTCCTCTTTCCTGCGTTATCAGCAGTCTCAGTTCCTGCCCCACTTGTCCTCAGAGGCACTTTCTTATTTCTCTAGATACCCACAAGAGGGGTGTGTGTGTGTGTGTGTGTGTGTGTGTGTGCGTGTGTGTGTGTAGGCCCCATGAAAGCCCCTATCATTGTCTTTTTCACCTGGAAAGGCACACCAAGGCAGGGCTGGGTCGGCAGAGCTCAACTCCAACAGACAGGCCCTGCCATGGGAAGTGAGGGGACTTGTGGAGCTCAGGGAGGGCTCTATTTCTGCCTCATAAGTGCTGCCCCACCAGGCACAAGAGTCCTGGCAACAAAGACCCACTCAGAGCTTCCTCAGCTCTCCCAGAGAAGACCACAGGCCTAGAGACTGTTGCCATGGTGGCAGTTGTGCGGGGCTGACTAACTCCCTTACTGCGTTGCTGTGCTGCCTGCCTTCTGCTACCTTTTAGCTCCTGTTTCCTGAAAAGGTCTATACTATTCATCTTGGTGAATGAAAGTGTGGTTAGAACCCAATGACCATGAGAAGCTTTCACCAGGAGAACATCTATGTACCATATTTTGAAACACTTTAGAAGGTGAGATGTGGGGAACAAGGCTATAAGGAATAATCACATAGTCTAAAGGGAATAGTTAGGAATCCACAGACAAGAGTTCCAGAGCCAAACTCTCTTCTAAAGGGGTTGTTAGATATGCTTATCATTTATGTTATCTTTATTTGTTTTATTTTCTCACCTGTAAATGAGAAAAAAAACATATTTAAAGAATGGTGCTCTTGGTAGAGCACATGCTGAGAACCAAAGCATGGGTGCATAGTTTTGTCCTTATAACACTTACCTATATATTTGTAAATTTTCAATCTGGTCAAGTTTAAGGATATGCAAGAATGACAATTTGGATTCACTTCAACGTAGTGTCTACTTTATTAATACTGAAGTAGCAAATATGCAATGCATGAGATGTAAAAGGAGGTGCCAGTTCAAGGGTGTGAATGTACCAACCCAGTGCCTGAACATCATTATGGTATGATCAATCCTCAGCAATCTCAGCAGCCTACCTACATGAGATATGTACCAGGTCAGAGGAATGGAGAGCTGTATTTGCTGCCTTTTTGACTGAATTTGCCCAGTGGTGGAGAGCAAATCCAGAATTTTGTTCATGCTATGAAAAGTTCTACCACTGAGCTATATCTTCAGTCCTGGATTTACTACTTTTTAAACTACTAGTTCTCTCAAGTCTCAGAATGAACTTTGATCTACCCTGTTATCCACTGCTTAGGAATCTAACTTATCATTGCCTCATGTCCAGGCTCTTGGCCTTTATCTTTGTGTCACAGGACTCGGAATATCTCTCCTTTTATGTGTTTGTTCTACGAGGAAGAAATCTTTAATGAATATCAATTTAGAGGGTTTTTTTGTGACAAGGTTGGCCATGATCTGCTTTCATGACAGGGCAGTTTTTCCATCTATGCTCAGTTTGGTAGGAGAAATATCCTAGGGCATGTATTCAGAGAGTAAATGGAAAGGAGCTAAAAAAAAATTATAGCTAAGTGGAGGTGTGAGGGAGAATGGGAGAAGAGGTCAAAGGAGTCCAAATCACCCATCTCAGCAAAGATGAAACTAGATACAGAAAGCAAGTCTACAAGTCTATACAGGAGTTCCTCTTTCCCTACCCTGAGATAAACTATCTGATTCTCTCCAGAAATGTGGTGGCTTAAAGCCTCGGCTATCTCAGAGGTGGCTTTTAATGGCTTTTAGAACATATGGTCTATTTTAATGCTTTTAAAACAGTGCAAGGAGCATATCCTCCACATGATGTAGAGCTTTATAATTCCAGGTCAGGGTTAATTACTCATTCTAGGAGAATGGCACAGCATGGGCACAGAAAGGAGATATTAAGAGGATGTTTGGGTCACACTGATCGAGTGGTTTCTTTTGGCTAAAACAGAGGAAAAAATGAATTATAAAACTTAAAATCTGAGACTCCAGCTGAATTCTGAAGAGTTCTAAATATCAGGGCCTTTGAAAGAAGGAGAATGGCAAGATGAAATCAGGAAATAAGATATATTAACATAGTTATTTACTTATTGTTTGGATCTCTCTCTGATAAGCACAGTCAGTCTACATTGGAAAGTATCTTCTCCAAATTCCAATAGATCTAGTAATAACTGCTACTTGATAGACTGGTGAGAGATGAGAGGAGAAATGGGATTATCTGCTGGTTTATACAAAGTAGCTATCCCATTTGGGGCTCATGGAAGGCACTGGAGATTGCTAGACGATAAGTCCTATTTTCTTTGTCTTTTTTATTGTTGTTATTGATGTTTTGAGACAGGGTCTCACTATGAAGTTTAGGCTGGCCTTGAGCTCACTTTGTAGCCCAGGCTAGTCTCAAACTCATGACCATACTTAGGTCTCAGCTTCCCAAGTGCTGGGACTACAGGTGTGTTCCACAAAGCCCTACTCAGTACTATTTCCTTTGGTTGACCTTTATGTCTCTCCCAATCTGACATACTGCAATGGGTGTGTATAAAAAATCATTATAAGTACCTTTTATTGAGAGCCAAAAATAAGTTCTATCATCTCACTATCAGTAAATGCTAAAACCCTTCACAGAAAAACCAGTATTGGTCAGAGCTGCAATGTAGCTCAGCAGTGGAATACTTGCACAGCATGTGCAAGGCCCTGAGTTTGATGCAGAAGACCATAAAACAAAACAAAAATAGTATTATTGGTCATAGATGGCTCTGAATTTGGATGGGAGTGTGTGAAAAGGAATTAAGAGAGATGTCTATGAACTGAGAATGACCCCTGATAAGACAGCAAGGAGGAAAAATAGGAATTGAGTTCCTTACACATATAGCTGAGTTCCCCTGATAATCAATTAACTTGGAGAAAGAACCTCTATTTCAGATAAGATTGCTGCCCTGCTTATTGACTTTAGTCTTTTAGGACCCTGAGCTGAGACCCCAGTCACACCATACCTAGAATTCTGACTTGCCAAATGATGAGCCAAGTAAATATTATTTTTTCCAAGTAAATATTATTTTATGTTCTTAGGTTTGTGGTGCTTTGCTATATAGCAATAAAAATCTGATGTGTGGGCCATAACTATTTCTCATGTTTTTGAAAAGTTAGCACAATTGAAAATACACTACAATTTAAGACTACTGACTCCTTCCACACTGATTTGCCCTAATGTGAGATAGATGTGAGTATAATGTTTTCTTGTAATACAAAAGGCCCTACATTCCATATGCAATACTGCTAAATGACTAAATAAGAAAAGAAAATCAAATAAAAGCATAAGTAAGAAAAGAAAATCAAATAAAAGCAAAAGAAAAGGATATTAAGAATATCTGAGCTGGGCCCACATCTGTAATCTCAGCACTCCTGAGAGTCTAAGGCAGGGAGACCATGAGTAATTAGTGACTTAGTAAGATCCTGTCTCCAAAGTAAAAAAAAAAAAAAAAAAAAAAAAAAAAAAAAAAAAAAAAAAACACTAAACTAAACTAAAAATAAGTTGGGGTCACTGTGAAAGGTTTGGACTTAAGAAATTAAGTACTACATTAAAAATATTTAGGATTTATCTGGGCAAAAAAATCTGAAATGCTTTAAAATCTTAAAATTTCACATGAGAAAATATGTGTCAGCAGATATTAATATTGGTTAATTTGATTTCATCAAATTTGACAATATTACACATTTACACATCACTAATGAGCTAGAAAGCTGAAGCACTTAAAAATGAAAAATAAAAAAAATATATTAACCATGCCAAAGCTAAGACTGAGTTGTCTTTAAATATCTTCCAATGACCATACTATAAAAATGTCCCATGAAGAGATGTTCAAAGCATTTCTAGACAAAAATTGTAGGAGAAAAAAATTATTATAGCAGTGTACCTGACAGTTAATTAAGAAAATGTCATTTTTCTGGGAATTGGGGTCTTTTAAATCTGGCAGATGTTCAAAATCTGTAATTTGTGATTTCTCATTATAAATAAATATTTCATCATAAATAAACAATACAAGCTGCCTAAATTTCCAATACCTTTTCCATATTATTTTTCTTAAAGAAGGTTCTCCAAATTGTAAAATTTAGGCCCCCATGTAGATCTGTCCCTGATGTGGTAAGGATTAAGAGCTTTTTGTCTGCAACTGCGAGGAGTAATAGTGTTGTGGATATGGTAAAGAAATGGAAAATATAGCAATTGTGAAGGTGGAATTAATAACATTTTTGAAGACCAGAACAATGTGACCAGGTTTTAGAATCTGAAATTTCAGGGTGCCCTCTGTGCTGTGGGTTTATGTGGCCATAGTGCTGATTTCATGCAAAAGCCTCATGCACACAAATAGGGGCCCCTCATAAGAGGACATTCCAGCTGCTGTGTATGTTACAAAATAATGGCTGCTTAAAAGATCTGTATTTGTGTTATCACTAAGTGGTGAAAGCAGCTGTCTGAGTCACTTACCCACATATACATTTTTATCTACTTCTTGCTTCCAAATGAAAATTGATAGGTCTTTTCTATCTTCTAATGCCAAACAGAATGTGGGATGATAATAATGACAGTAACAACAATAACAAGCAGAAGACACAGAACAGAAAACATTGAAAAGAACTAATAAAAATTTTTCACTCTCATTCCCAGCCTCGTTTCAGCCTCTGGACCAACTGCGTGGGAAATAGTAGACCTTTAGGTCTAGGGAGGGGCGGTGGGGAATTCCAGGATTAGGAGAACAAAAAGGAGACATGGTTTATAAACTCCAAGAGGCTGACCTTCCGTGATAACCTGGGGGAAAGTGAACAGAAATTTCAGGAAGGCAATATAGTTCTAAGAGTCTGCAGCAGCCAGAAAAGATTAACTAAGGAAAGCAGCCAGTGGGGAAGGGTGCCCTGGTCCTGTGGAAATACTGTTGTGGTAATTGGAGGCCTGAGCTGACTGTTACAACAGACTTCACTGGACAAAGGGCTGACGTGAATTTAAATCACTAAGTCCTAGTCTCCATTCCTGCCTGAGGGCCATCTTTCTATTCCCTTGGAAGCAGGCAGGCACTAGGCAGAAAAGGAAGCAAAGACTTCTTAGGCCAGATTTGAAGTGGTTTGAACCAGCAGAAGGTACCTTAAAGTTAGGCAAAGGTGGGGATGAAACAGATCAAGTTTATACTCTTAAGTACACTCCTTTCGTGCCCCTTCTACTACCCATCTGGTGGGGCAGGGGAATTAAGGGTTGAATCTCGAAAAGTGATGGTGGTAGGGATGATGGGAAGGTGTAGGTGAACTGAAAGTAGGCTGGCTTCTGGCCCAGCAATAGAGGAAGAGGAGGAGGAGGAGGAAGAGGAAGAGGAGGAGGAGGAGGAGGAGGAAAAGGCTCTGTATATCTACAAGTCAGAGTGAGGAGGGAACTAAGGGCAAATCCCTGAAATGGAAGAGTAGTTCCATAGACAATGCAGCAGGCCTCCTACTATTGTCCCACACCACAGCCATTGCTTCTGTTCATTTTGATTCAGAAAAAGTGAACAAAGGGGAATGCTTAGGAAGTGAGTAGCAACCTACGGAGGTGCCAACTTCCTATCACAGAGGATGAAGGCATGTGGAAGGAAAGAGGAGAAAGAGGTAAGCACCACAGATACCTGTAGGGTGGCTGCTACAGGAGTGTCTGGTGTCTATAGCTGTCAGGGGTCAGAACAGAGGGACACTGTAGCATATAGATTCCAAGACTGCATTCCCTACAGTCCTGCCTCACTCCCCATTTCATCTGGGAAAAATCAGTGGTTTGACACAGAGAAAGATTACTTACCACCTCACAGAAATGCCTAACGTGTGTTAGTGGAGAGCAAGGGTAAATGGGGTTCTAGTCTTCATGGTCTTTTAGGGATTAACAGCCCACACAACATGGAACATTAGTGGTCAGTGAGCATGGGAGTTACAAAAATATCTTACCCATGATAACAATAATCTAGAAATAATAGGTTCCTGCTGTTTATAGCTGATTAGAAATAATAAGGTGGCTTCACCTAAGGGCTAGGGTGGCAAGGGACTAGGAGAAACAGCATTCTGGGCAGAGAGACTGTAGAATATAAAGTGAGAAAAAGAAACTATAAGAAAATGTTCATAAAAATTCAAGGGGGAATGTCATTCTGAAAATGGCAAGAAAAACAAAACTTAAAAATTTTGAAGAAAAAGTGACAAGTGTAATAGGAGAAAAAAAATTTCAGTGAAGCAAAGCAAAAATGAATGTGACCTTTCCTTTTTGTTTTCTCTTGGATATTTTGGGAGCTCTTCATGCCTTTAGATCATTCTTAATGGTTGCGACAGCCTGAAGAATGCAGCTGGAGCTGGAATTCCAGCTGGAGTGAGATCAGCTTCCAGAGGCTCACTGTGCCACTTTTACAAGACAGAACAAATCCAGCTCCCCAGCTCTCCTTGCAGGGGGAGCAACTGTCAGCTAGGACCTGGAAGGGTCCACCGAGCCACATGCCTTTCCACCATGGGTCTGCCTCTGGCTTCTCTGCTCCAACCTGTACCAGGCACCAGGCCCCTCAAGGGTCACAGCTGGGCTGGCCTGGGCCAAGTTAACCTGTAGGAGGACAGGATGGCTGCCGCACTGCAAGTCACAGCATGTTGCCTTTGGCTTCTAACTCTTCCCCTTCTGGGGGTCACTTCTGAAGGGGAGAAGGTAAAGCTCCAAAGCTTCTGAACTGGAAACACTGGCTGGGATAGCCTTTGAGCAAGCAGTGTCTGCACTTGGTCTGACCAGGTAACTTGGGCATAAAGCAAAACCAGCTGACCTTCTTCTGGAATCCAGTGCAGCACAGCCTCCAAAGGAACCAGGACCATAGACCTCATCCATCCCTCTCCCACCCACAGAAGGGCCTGGGATGTGCTCTGGGCATGTGTGTTGTGTTTGTGCGTGCGTGCGTGCGTGTGTGTGTGTGTGTGTGTGTGTGTGTGTGTGTGTGTGTTGACATAGCTGTATGTCTGCCTGGTGCAGGGAAACTGATCTGTGAGTCAGCCCTGGCCCAGAAGTACAGGAGACCCCAGGGAAAGGGAACTTGCAAAGACATATGGTTTTACAACTTAGGAGAAAAGGGATGTCACTTACTAGCCGAACGCTTACATACTCACATGTACTGCCAGCCCAGTCTATGACTTGTTGCTATGGTTTGTGGGTAGTTGTCCCCTCAAAGCCTCATGTAAGTCATGAAGCAGATGCAGCTGGAGGAGCAGTGAGTGACTTGAGGGGTGGGGCCAGAGAAGTGCAAACCATTAAACTGACAGCAGGCACTGTGCTCCCCAGGCCAGTAGCTTAGGTTGGAGGTGTAGAGAGGGTCATCCTGCACAGGCAGCACCCCAGCCTCTCCTCCAGACCTTGTAGTACAGGGCGGTAGTGTCTATGATTGAGGCCACCTCAATCCACAGAGAGATGTTTGGAGAGGACAGAGGCACTGATCCTTTCTCCTGAGAAAATAAGGCTCCAAGGTCTTGCTACATAATTCAGGCTATTTTAAAGTATGAACCCTCCAGTAATTGAGCTAAATAAACCTTTCCTTCCTTCATTTTGAGTGTTGGGTGTTTGTCCCAGCAGCAAGAGAAGAGTAACCAAGACACTTGGGAAACAAAAGAGGCAAAGCATAAGAGTTGCTTAAGGCATTAATGGGGCAGGAGAGTCAGCAGCATTCAGAGCTTGGTCTCCAGACTCTTTGCCACCTCCTTGCTCACAGAAGGCAGTTCAAGTTACATGTTCAATGTCTGCAAACTCCATAGGAGAATGCATGGAAGGTCTAGATCCAGGACCCTAAAGAGAGAGCAATATTATAACTGTGATCTTCCTGACCATAGAACAGGAGCACCTATGTTGAGGCAATGTAAAGGAACCATGCTTAAGGTCCTAGTAACATGGTCAGGCCACAGTCAGTAAAGTATGTGGATGACTGCAAAGAAATAGTCACTTGATCTACCCTCATACTGGTGACACAGGTGGAGACCACACACTGCCCAGACTGCTTCCACACCATGTCTGAGCACAGCTGGGCCACTAGATCCAGGCTTCCACTTCTTGATGGGGAACTCTTTGCTTACATACTCATTGGTGTGACCTAGGTTCTCATTGGTGCACTGTAGTCTGAGGTTCTTCCTGCTTACTTCCTCTTCCTTCCCTCTCCTTACACAGGTGTGAGATGGGCACCACCATCTGAAGGCTCACCTCATTTTTTCTAGTCTCCCTCTTTATCTTTTATAAATGCTTCCCCAACAAATTCATTGTATGTGTTTCATTTTGACTTGGCATCTACTTCTAGGAGGGTCTGAACAGATATAAGGTAGATTACATCAAAGGCATGACCTTCAAAAAAGAAAAGCACAGTAAGGAAGTAACAAAAATTTTATTGAGTGCCCTCTAAGACCCGGATGCAGTGTTCAGTGGTTTGTATTTGTTCACTGTTTTTTTTAATTTCTACAATAATTTTATGAAGTAGGTGATAGTTTTTCCCTTAAATGAATAAACAACTCAAAGAAGTTCAGCATGTATTCTAAGTCCCTACATCTACATTTTTTTGGTACCAGTGATTGAAATTAGGACCTTGCACTTGCCAGGCAGGCACAGTGCCACTGAGCTATCTCCCTGGCCCTTCAAGTCACTAGGTTGCACAGCTTGAATTCTGTCCAGGTGTACCTTACTCGAAATGCCAGATTCTTCCCTACTCTAGTATTTCAATTTTTCTTAAACTATAGTTGGTGACCTTCCAGCACTGGGGGCCCCTGGTTGTTTTACATTTGCAGGACAAGCTGTCAAGATACGACAGGAATAAAATGTAAAACAAAAGCATTCTACATACTCCAACCCTTTATTTTTTGAGACGGAGTCTTGCTAAACTGCCAAGATTGGCCTTTCAACTTGCAGTCCCGCTGAATCAGCCTCCCAGTAGCTGGGATTACAGGTGTGCATCACTGTGCCTGACTAAAATCCATTTTCAAAGGATATAATTGAGCTTCTCTAAACCCCCATAATGATTTAAAGAGTGTAAACAGCAGAGATATGTAGAAGAAATTTTTGTAAAGATGATTTCCTTGGAATGAGATTCGAAGGTAGAAGAGTTGGAGTATTTCCCCCATTAAGTCTAGAGATTCAATAGACTCCTTGAAGCCTGATATGTATCTGTAGAATTGGAAACAGAAATACGATCAGACTCCAAGGTGACTATCCTATCCTATGACTCGTCTGTATTTCCAAGTTATTTGGGACAAATAAAAGATACAAGCATTTCTCATGAAGCAGAATTGGGCAAGGAAGGAGAGCAAGCTGACTCATATTAAGACTTGCCAGAGAACTTTTGGAGGTGCTACTCATTATAGCAGAGAAACTATATTGAATGGACAGCTGAAAAGCCCAGAACTGAAGGGGAAGCAGCAACAGATAGTTTTGCAATTGACAGTGGAAATTCAGTCTGAGGAGACTCAGCTTTAAAAATCAGCTAGATCCAATAAATGAGACCAACTTATTAAAGCTCCTTTTTCCCCTTGACTGCCTTACTTCACTCCAATCTCAGACAGGCCTGAAGTAAAAATTAGTCAACTAGGAAAGGGGGACAGAAAGAGGAAAACCACATCTCTTCCCTCAAATGTAGAATGCCACTAAAGTTGGTGCTAGATGGGCAGAGAAGATTAATTCCTGGACTGGTAAGATAGCTTAGCAACTTAAAGCACCTGCTTAGGCAGGTGCAGGGACTGCAGTTTGATCCTAGCATCACATGCCACATCCACAGAGTCCAGGCACAGTGGCACATGTCTGTAATCCCAGCACTGGGGATGGTAAAAGCAGAATGATCACTAAGAATCCAAGCTGCGTAGCAGGACCCTGCAACAACCAAATACATTTAAAAAATATTAATTCCTAATCAAGGTCAGAAGCCCTTATTTGGTCATTGAACACTTTAATCACTGCTGAGGATCAATTTGTGATTTAAACTGACTATAGGGCTTTTTAGAGTAAGCAATAAAAGCATTGGGAAGGGATACCAGAACTCAAACTTAGGACATCATGCCTGCCAGGCAGGCACTGCACCACTAAGCTAAATACCCAGCCCCTAGCAAAGTCACATTAAAAGCACAGCATTCGACAAAAGTTCAATTGAATGTTTTGATGTGAGTAGTTTTGGTTTTTGTTTGATTTTTGGTAGCAGGAATTTAACTCAGGACCTCGTATTTGCCAGGTAGGTGCTTGTGCCACTGAGTTATCTCCCTAGCCCAGACAAGAGTAGTTCTTTTAAAAGAGAGTAGTTCTTGTCAATATATTTACTATATTTGTTTGGAATGGTGTTTCAAATGTTCCATGTTTCTATGGATAAATACTATTGTTTTTCATGAATTTTGCTATGTAGCTTACTCTGCTTTGAATTTGCCTGGTATATGGTCTTCTATCTTCTTTGCTTATTTGGTGGAGGTGGTGGAGGATGCTACAGATAGATCTCAGAATCTAGTTCCTTTCCATCCTTTTTACTTCAAACTTTTCTAGATACTTTTAAGTGCATCTTTGACTATCCATGCCAGGTTTTTAAAAAACAATCTGAGACTTTGTTTTACTATGTAAGTTTAATCTACATATATTTATTATTATTAACATTGTATTTATATTTCCACTTTGACTTTTTTTTAAACCATTCATTTTCTTTGTACTTTCCTGTCCCCTCTGTTCCTGCTTACTTTTGGGCCAATTGATTCTTTTTTGGGAATTTATACATGCCATTTTAATCTTTTAGTGTTTATCATGAGACTTTTCCAAATTGTTATTCTACTCTCATTTTTTACAGTACTTTAAAATATATTTATTTACCTGGCTTTTTTTATATATAGGTAAGCATTCTGTCACTGAGCTGCATCCTCAATCTTTTTTTTTTTTTTGTACTGGATGTTGAACTCAGAACCTTGCACCTTGCCAGGCAGGCTCTTATGTTGTGGAGCTATCTCCCTGGTCTAATCTTTTTAATTCTGAGATAGGATCTGTTTAATTTGCCCACACTGGTCTTGAACTTTTAATCCTCCTGCCTCAGTCTCCTGAGGAGGACTGCATTTGTCTCTTGATATTTTTCAAATAAAACTGAGGACATGTTCCACTTCTATCCTCTTCTTTGTACAAATTTCTTGTTTTGTTTTGTTTTTATGTATTTGGTATAGGGTTTCACTATGCAGCTAGGACTTGTAGCGATCCTCCTGTTTTCAGCCTCCCTAGCACTGGGATAATAGGAGTGCACCACCATGCCAAGGCTCAGTGGCTGGCTCGATATGCCCGAGGAAGGAGCTGGCATGGCATGTGGTGCCCCGGATTGAACCCTGGTCCCTGCACTTGACTGAGCAGGCACTTAGTCTGCTGAGCTAATCTTGTACAGATTTTAATGCTTTAGAAAAAACATATAACTTCTGATAATTGACATTTCTATAACAACACAAATTATTAATCATTGTTTTAGTTCAGTAAATTATGCATCTTAAAGCATATTATCTGCTTTGACTCTAGAAAACACTCAACTAATTGTTACCTTCATAATGAATCAGAAAAAAGAGAAAAAGTGATCTCTTCATCTTTTTTGGTAATACTGGCTAAATTAAATTAAATCCAAGAGCTTTGCACTAAATTACATGCCTAGCCATTTTTATGTTATTGTTTTGAGACTTATTAGGTCTTATTCTTGCCAATTTTTTTTTTTTTTTTGTGCAAGGTCTCACTACCCAGCTGGGACTCATAGTGATCCTCCTGTTTTCAGCCTCCCTAAGTGTTGAGATTATAGGCATGCACCACCACACCTGGACTCTGTCACCAGCTCAGCACCCCCGGGGGGGGGGGCAGCATGGCATGTGGTACCAGGAATTGAACCCTGGCCTCTGTACTTAACCTAGGCATGCACTTAGCCTGCTGAGCTATTTCATCAGCTGACAACTTGCCACTCCTTTTTAGGTCTTATTAGGTTGCTAAGTGGCCCAAGCTTGGCTCAAATATACAATCCTCCTGCCTCAGCCTCCCAGAGTGCTGAGATGACAAGCATGCTCCTCTGCAGTTTTTAATAGTTTTCTTAAAGACCGTAAGTGTCTGGAGATCTCAGGTTCAGAACTATAACTCTTAGAAATATGTTCTTTACCTTTCACTTTTGGGAAGGGAAGAATAAGAAAACTGTCGTACGTGAACACTTATTCTATGCCAGAAATTTGCCTTAAGACTTTTTAAAAGATTAAAACAATAAAAGTCTGGCATGCATGGTGGTGCAAGCCTGTAATTCCAGCACTGTGGGAGGCTAAGGCAGGAAGATTGTAATTTCGATCCCAGTCTGAGCGATTTAATGAAATAGTGAGACCCTGTCTTTTTTTTTTTTTTTTTTTTTTTTGTATTTAGTACAGGGTCTACAGAGTCTCACTACACAGATTGGACTTGTAATGATCCTCCTGTTTTCAGTCTCCCTTACCCTGGGATTATAGGTGCATGGCACCACACCCAGTCTCATTCCCCTTCTCAGCCTGCCCCAGGGACAGGGCCTGCACAGTACACTGGCAACTGAACACTGGTCCCTGCATCTACCTAAGCAGGCAATTTAATCCGCTGAGCTATCTGGCCAGCCATAGACCCTGCCTTTTTAAAAAGGGGTGGTGGGGGCTTGAAAGGCTGAAGATGTAGCTCAGTGTAAAGGCCCTGGGTCTAAACCTAGTACCCCAAGAACAAACCAACCAACCAAGAAATTAGTCAAAATAGGAAATACTCTATGATCTTAACTGGAAAATATGAAGTTATCTCATCCCATTTCAGAAGAAATCAAGGAGTGGGAGGTTTGGGGCAGATCTGGAAGCAGAAACTGAGTGAAACCAATGGATTTTCTTAGAAATTGGCAAGGAGTAGGCCAGGGAAATAGCTCAGCAGGCTAAGTGCATGCTTAGGTTAAGTGCAGAGGCCAGGGTTCGATTCCTGGAACCACATGCCATGCTGCCGCCCCGGGGGTACTGAGCCGGTGACAGAGTACAGGTGTGGTAGTGCATGTCTATAATCTCAACACTACGGAGGCTGAAAACAGGAGGACCACTACGAGTCCCAGCTGGGTAGTGAGACCTTGCACAAAAAAAATTGGCAAGAATTATGTTTGTTGATAAAATCAAGCCCAGTATCACTGGACTGTAATGGAGGACACTGGAAGGCAACAAGAGAAGTCAGGATGTGAAGGTCTTTTCAGTAGGAGAGACAGGAGCTTTTCTCCATGTTATTACATAAGGAACACTGTTGTGGTAGGCCTGAGAAGCTGATTACCTATTCTTGCCAAAGATTCTCCTACCCAGAAAGTTAGATAGAAGCAAAAGGGATGAAGGATCTAAAGATACCTTGCCAGTTCAGAAAATGAGCATGTTATTCTTAGCCAGTGTCTAATGACAGTAGGGATCACCTTACCCTTTGGTACTGGGTTAAAACCATAGAATGTTTATATAACTTATGGAGATAGGGCATCCCTGATAATAACTGAAATTGATTTCTATGTCATAGCTGCATATAGCTGACACTTATGATATTTAAGGCAATTTTAAAGAGGGATATTTTGTACATGCTTAAGCTCATGAACTCAACTTCACATCTGTCTGGTAAAATTCCTATTCAAAGCTCCAATAACAGATCTTTATTTTAGTGTGTTTTATTAATATCACAAGTTATTTTACAATAGTGGCTTGAAATGGATAATAATCCTTTTTCAATAAGTCATTTAATTGTCCAGGCCCTAAATTTCACAGAGGACACAAGGATGAGGCATCTCCAAGCCTACCCACAGGGTCACTTATCAATCAGCAACACAGAATTTGAATCACTTTAAGTCATCTGACATCAGGAATTAATCTACTGATAGGAAGTATTCTTTATGATTCAAAATCCAAGAAGTACCTGTCTTCATTAAACATATTCGATCAACCAGAGTAACTGATAGCTGATACTTATGTAATCAGTAGGATGCATGGAAGGAACTATAAATAAAATTCCTTTTTTTCTTTACATGGTCTCTTCTGTCACTCACTGTCTACACATTAACTGAAACTGAACAAAATTTGAGGAGGAATAATCTACAGGATGGGTCTAGTCACTGCACAAATGTACAACCATCATGATGCAGCCATCCTAGAAGCTCAGCTGGGTTTTACCACTCTGACAAATATAGTAACTAGACACTTAAAAGCATGCTCAGGTAAAAAAAAAAAAAAAAAAAAACTGATAGCATCTATTCTAAGAGGCTGATGGTTATGGTAGAAAATATTTCATTATTTTAAGTATTTCTACTTTACTTGCAACTTGCACTTCTTTTTAACTAAAATTAGCCTGCTTGTGATATGTGGATCAATGGAAGAGATTGGAGGATACAAAAACATCATCAAACACATTCAGCTATTTCATCCTTAGCAAAGGGGCTGAAAGCATATGTTGGATCAAAGATATCCTCTTCAACAAACAGTTCTGGGAAAACTGGGTATTTGTTTGCAGAATGCTGAAACTTGACCCGTATCTCTCACCATTCACTTAACTAAAATAAAAATGAATATAAAATGTACACATTAAAACAAAAACAATGAACCTAGTGGAATATAACATAGATAACATACTTGAAATAGCTATAGGAGAGCATTTCCTAAGAGAACCTCAATTACACAAGAAAAAAGAACAAGAATCAACAAATAGGATCACATGAAAGATATAAAGCTTCTGCACAGCAGCCAATTAGTAGTGAGGAGACAACCTACAGAATGGGAAAAACTTTTGCAAGATATTCCTCAAATAGAGGACCAATATCTAGAATACACTTATATAAAATATTAGACCACCTAAAAGATCTAATCAAGACTAGGCAAATGAAAGGAAAAGACACTTCTGAGAGCAAGAAGTACAAATGGCCAATGAATATGAGAAAAAATGTTCAACATCCTTGGCCATTAGAGAAATACAAAACAACACTTATATTCCATCTTTCATTAGAGAGAATGGCAATTATCAAAAAATAAATGCTGGCATGGATGCAGTGAAAAAGGAACCCTCCTCCATTCCTGGTGGGACTGTAAACTAGAACAAACATTATTGAAAACAATATAAAAATTCCTCAAAGACCTAAAATTAAAAATCTTAAAAAAATCTAAAGATATCCTACTCTAGTAATTCATACATGCCAATGTTTATAGCAGCACAATTCATAACAGCTAAACCCTAGAAGTAGCCTATATAGCCATCAACAGGTCAATGGGTAATGAACATGTGGTATTGATATATAATTGAATACTACTCAGCTATAAAGGATAAATTTGAGACATCTGTAGGAAAATGGATGCATATGAAAAACAATGTTGAGTGAAATAAAATAGAAACATGAGCTTAAATACTGTATTTTGAGTAACGCAAAGTACAGTACAAAGAGCACAATAAAGAATGGATAGAAGGCAAAGGGATAGAGCTCTTGCAAATGGTAAGGGTCCAAGAGAACATGGGTGACAATAGAGGGGGTGGGAAAGGCAAACTAAATAGAACAAATACATGTCATGTACAGGGACCTTATAATCTAAGTGAATACAAGTATTATGTCATAAACATGAGCTAAGAGTAACATCAACAAGAACAAAAATGGGGAAAGTGGATTTACAGGAAGAAAATAAGTGGAAGAAAAGGACATAAAAGAATCAAGCTGTATTACATACAGTACCTACTCCCCAAGATGACTGTAAACTGCATGTCCTGCAAACATTTACTAATTAAAAAAAAAAAAAAAACTCAAGGGCTGGCAAGATAGCTCAGCAGACTTAAGTGCTTGCTTGGGCAAATGCAGGGGCCAGGGTTCGATCCCTGGCAACACATGCCACACTGGCCCCGGCCCCTGGCATGCTAAGCTGGCTATAGAGTCCAGACATGGTGGTACACACCTGTAATCTCAGCACTAGGGGGCTGAAAACAGAGGATCACTATGAGTCCGAGCTGTGTAGTGAGACCTTGCACAAAAACAAAAACAATAAACCAGCCTATTTCTATCTATGGACTCTAGTCTCTTATAACTTGCAAAAAAATGGATTTATAGGTGACTATTCTGTTCTTGAGTGTCACACATCTAACAACTTCCTTTACGTTGTTTTATTATAACTTAAAATATTTATGTACTCAAATATATCCATTTTTTCCAGTGGCATATTGTCAGTAATCTATAATGTTTAGAAAGCTAACCTGAATCAAGGTTATAAAATGTCCTTCCTCTTAGGGAAGCAACCTTCAGTTTCATTTACTAAATGTGAACCTTTAAACCATTTGGAATGTAGAAAAGCGTAATTGAAAAAAAAATCAAACATTTCTCCCAAATATTTTCTCAAAATATTTTGACTATATCCTTCCTCTACTGACTCTACTGTTCCCTGTAACATATTAAGAAAATACATATACATATTCACATATATTCCTATTCTGCTCCTCTCATCGATTTTTGGTGACCCCAATAAACTAATTTATTTCTTTGTTTGTTTATACTGGAGATTGAATTCAGGACCTTGTGCTTGCCAGGTAGGCACATATGCCATTGAACCATCTCCCTGGCCCCAATAAACTATTTTAGGGCACCACTGTACTTCAAGTTTTAATACATTCTTACCATGCCTGTTCATTTTCAGAATTTTCCAATTTTCATTTTATTTAGTCATTTAAAACTAGACTGGTTTCATTAGGTTCAAATTTCATTTTTATAACAATTTGGTGAGAAAATAAATAAGAAGTGTGTGTATAATGCTCCCAATTTTATAAAAAACATTACTATGATCTTCACTTTTTTCTTTTTTTAAAACAAAAATAGTAAAATAACCAAAAAGATAGTGTTTCATTAAACAAAATAACAGAAATTCAACAACAGTTGTTATATTGCATATTGTTGTCTTCAAATTAGTTGTTCACATTACCAGATGTAAGTATGCAGAATTGGCCAAAAACTTATAAAAATATTTAAAAGGAGAAAAAAAAAGTTAGTATGAACTGCTTCCAATAGATCAGCAAAAACCAGTACAGTTATCCAGGCTATCCTGCTTATGTATGTGTATCTTTTCCCTTCTTTCCTTTTTCCTTTTCCTCATCCCAGTTGCTTCTTCTCTTTAAAGTTTCTTTCCCTTCTACAGTATCTATTATGCCCTTCAGATTTTATTGACTCTTTTAGTCTTCAACACTAGGGAGACAATACGGAATTTACAGATATGAGTCTGACTTCCTTTATGATTATGGTCTCTAGTTGCATCCATTTACCTATAAAAGCATCAAGGTTATAGTTTTTGGAGCTAATACTCTTTTGTACAATGATACATCTTTTATCCATTCCTCAGCTGATGGGTATTTGGGTTGTTTCCAAGATTAAGCTATGACAAGTTGTGCTGCTATTAACATAGATGCACATATACTGCTGTGGTGTGATGTCTTCAGTTCTTCTGGAAAAATACCCAGGAGGGGAATAGCTGAGTTGAATAGAACTCTAGTCCTAGGTTTTTGAGGAGTCTGCAGATTTCTACAGCATTTTTTTTCCCTACAGCCATTTTGCCAGTGGAGAAGGGTTCCTTTCTCCCACAGCCCCTCCAGCATTTGTTATTGGCTGAACTTTTGATGGTAGCTATTCTTTCTGGGGTGAGATGGAATCTGTGTTGTTTTAATTTCTTGATTGACCAATGATATTGAACATTTTTTCATATATCTATTTGAATTTCTTCATCTGAGAGGTATATATTCATTTCAGATATGATCTTTAAATGTATAAATTTCCCAGACATATAGCAATGTACTAACAAGTTTTTTCAGGTGCCCTAAGTATCTCCAATTTTCCCTCCCTGCTTCTACTCTCTTTGATTTGTGTACCTTAGGCTTAGTGATAAAATACACCAAAGGTCTTCTTTGCCCTCTGATTTCCAATTTGGCCAAAGGGAAATATCCAGCAAGAAAGAGAAGGGCAACGAGTTAAATACTTATCTGTCTTGATCTTGGCTTCTCTCTTCAGGGTTGCTGTGAGCCAACTCCATCCTGGTCAGAGCTGCTATGATGAAGCCCTTTGCACACAGATGTATACCATTCCCATTACTCCTCCCCTGTCCCTCCTCCTCCCATTCCTCCAGAACCTCTCCTGCTTCCTCTCTATTCTCTGTAGTCTTCACTTTGCCGGGAAGTAGTAACCCCATGTAATACTCTAAAATTGACCCCAATCATTCATGTATTAAAGTCCTAATCCTTAAGTGTCTTAGAATGTGAATGTTGAGAATAAGGCCTTTTAATGAAAATAAAGTTAAAATCAGGTCATTGAGATAGGCCTTAATTCAACGACTGGTGTTCTTATAAGATGTTAAGACACCATTAGTTAGAGAAGACTGAAGACATAGGGAAGACAGCCACGTACAACCTGAGGTCTTAAAATACAACTCTGCCAATATCTTGATCTGGCTTCCAGCCTTCAAAACTGAGAAAAATTATTGTTGCTTATGCTCCTTAGGCTATGACACTTTGTGATGTCAGCAGGAGTGACTGACACATTCTATGACCCTAGCCTTCTTACAACTTGGAAAAAATTCTTTACTAAACTTTCCTCAAATCCACTTATTTCTTTTTGGAACCATGACCAACCCAATACGGTTATAAATGACGCATCTATTTGGTCATAACTATATATTTTAAGAATTTCTATAATAGCCATTGAATACTTCTTTGTTAAAGACATTAACAGTCATGAAAACATTTGGATTGGGTAATTTTCATGTTAAGATGATTTATAGGGCCAGGGAGATAGCTCAGTAGCTTAAGAACCTGTCTCGGAAGTACAATGTCCTAAATTCAATCTCCAGTACCCCCCCAAAAAAAGATGGACTTATAAGCAGTGGCACCCAACACTAACACTACTCTTTTCTCCACATATCCCCCTTCCACATATCCTCTGCTCAGAATTCCTAGTGCTGCATTCAAAGGATTATAAAAAAGAGGGAATATGGTATTTGTGCTATAACTAGGGAAGTCTGCCATTCCTGGCTAAAAATCCACAACTATTTCTGACAGCTATAATACCTAAGGTGGCCAATAACCTGATTTTTTTGGTGGGAAAGAGCAAAGCTGTCTATTGGAGTACCCATTAAATGTTCCATGATACTAGCCAGACTCACGGGGAAAACAGCATCAGGAAAAAACTAGCTTTAATAAGCAACCCATCCTGAGAGAGGAAAAGAAGGGGAAATGGCCTGGAAGGGCATACTCATAGCTGCCACTCCCAGAAAGAAAAGAATTTTCTTCCCTTGGGAGTCACAACTCTTGTTATACTATCTGTATTTTTCCCAGGCCTGCTGAGTTTATCAGTTTCAGGATCATTAAAGGCACACTGCAAAATGTCTTGCTTTGAAATTTAGAAACAAATTTTATTTAAGATCTGAAATACAATTCCTAAAATATCAACTTTGCCAGAAAACTGTGTCTACACAATAATGCATTGCCTCTATCATGTTAGAACGTGCATTAGACTCAAATACAAAAACCAAGAAACAAATCACCATCCTTCAACAATTTGAGCAAAACCATGAAACAAACCACCATCCTTCAATAAATTTGAGCAAAACCATGAAACAAACCACCATCCTTCAATAATTTGAGCCATAGAATGCCTAAGAAACAACATAGGTGGACTTGCAGAGGATGGGCTATTTTACTTCATTCAAGCACCATAAAAAAAAAAAAAAAGAGCACAAATGTATGGGTTTTCAGGTATATACATTAAGTCGGACCTTTGGCACTAGGAATCAGGGCGTTTTGTCACATAGCAGTTAACACATATTAGAAAATTGTGTAGTGTCAAAGGGATAGAACCACCAGCATTTAAGCAATGTTGTCAACTAGGCAATAAAATGGTCTACTGAATGTTTTTT
>PVKA01030840.1:13794-26986 GCA_004027165.1 Ctenomys sociabilis | reverse complement strand
AAAAAAAAAAAAAAAAAAAAAAAAAAAAAAAAAAAAAAAAAAAAAAAAAAAAAAAAAAAAAAAAAAAAAAAAAAAAAAAAAAAAAAAAAAAAAAAAAAAAAAAAAAAAAAAAAAAAAAAAAAAAAAAAAAAAAAAAAAAAAAAAAAAAAAAAAAAAAAAAACCTGAATCAAGAAGGTATAAAAACTCTGAATAACCCAACATCAGCCCATGAAATTGAAAATGTATTTTAAAAACCTCGCCAACAGAGAAAAGCCCAAGTCTGATGAATTCACAACGGAATTCCAAAAGAAATTTAGTAAACATTTAATCCCAGTATTCCTCAAACTCTTCAATGAAATTCAAAAGGAAGTGACACTCTCAAAATCATTCCTGGAGGCAAGTGTTATATTGATACTGAAACTAGAGAAAGATCCAATCAAAAAGGAGAATTATAGACCAATCTCCCTCATGAACATAGATTCTCAGTAAAATACTATCAAATAAAATACAGCAAATCATCTAGAAGGCTATACACCATGAACAAGTAGGATTCATCCCAAGCATGCAAGGATGGTTCAACATATGCAAATCTATAAATGTAATACACCAAAATAGAGACAAAACCGAAAATCATATAATCGTCTCAATAGATGCAGAAAAGGCTTTTGACAACATTGAACCCTCGTTCATGATCAATGCCCTGCAGAAAATTGAAATAGATGCCTATATCTCAACCTAATAAAAGCCATTTATGAGAAACCAACACCCAACCTAATTCTAAATGGGAAAAAAAAATGAAATCTTTTACTCTCAAATCAGGTACAAGACAATGATATCCTTTATCACCCCTCCTGTTGAACATAGCTGTGGAATGATTAGCTAGAGCCATTAGAAAAGAGAGAAATAAAGGGAATAAAAATAGGTAAGAAGAAACTAAACTATAATATTTGGCAGATGACAAAATATTCTGTTTGGAAGACTCATAATATTCTATTTGGAAGACACCAAGAAGCTCCTAAAATTAACAAATAAATTCAGTAGCACACAGCAGGACACAAAGTCAACACTCCAAAGCCTATAGCCTTCCTCTCCACAGATAGCAAACACACTGAAAGAGAAATTACTCTTCATAAAGAAAAACAATACTTTTATAATAGTGTCCAAAAAATGAAATACCTAGAAAATAATCTAACAAAAGAATTAAAAGATCTACAAAATGAAATTATAACCCTCTTTTAAAAGATACTGAAGAGGATTTCAGAAAATGGAAAGATATCCCTTCCTCTTGGATAGGAAAAACTAACATTGTGAAAGTGGCCATACTCCCAAAATTGTTATATATTTAACACAATTTCTATCAAAATACTATCAATGCATATCACAGACCTAAAGAAAACATTCCTAAAATTTATTTGGAATCAGAAAAGACCTAGAATAGTAAATATAATGTTGGGCAACAAAGGCAAGGCAGGAAGCATAACATTCACTGACTTGAAAATATATTATAGCCAAAATGTTGGCTGGCCTTGCAGCTCTTCTATTTCTCCAATTTTGATCTGTGAAGTTAGATTGTTAACCATCCAGAAGAAAAGCTGCTTAGTACCCCACTGCATATGCCATTCAGTTTGCCCTAACTATCTGAATTGTCTTTAGATGTTGTTGTACATTTCTATTTGTATTTCTTCTTTTGACTTCTTATACTAGGGAGACTATATGACATTCACACATGTGTCTCTGGTTTATTTCACTTATGAGTATATGTTCAAGTGGCATCCACTTCAATATAAATGCTTCAAGTTTATCATTCTTTATAGCTGAGTAATAGTCCATTATATATAAATACCACATCTTTTTCAGCCATTCCTCATGTGACGGACATCTTGGTTGTTTCCAAGATTTTGCTATCACAAATTGTGCTGCTATAAACATAGGTACACATATATCACTATGATATAATGTTTTCAGTACCTCTGGGAAAATTCCCAGTAGGAAGATAGCTGGCTTGAATGGAATTGCCAGTCCTATTCTTTTGAGGAGTCTCCACACTGATCTCCACAATGGTTGTACCAGTCTACATTCCCACCAGCAGTGGAGAAGTGTTCCCTTTTCCCCACAACCTCTCCAACATTTGTTGTTGGTTGGTTTCCTTATGATAGCCATTCTTTCTGGAGTGAGGTGATATCTCAGTGCTGCTTTTATTTGCATTTCATGGATGACTAGCGATGTGGAGCATTTTTTCATATATTTGTTCGCTACTATAATTTCGTCCTCTGAGAAGTGTGTATGCATCTCAGATGACCATTTCTGAATTGGGTCTTTAAATTTGAGGGCCCTGTTATATCTTAGTTCTTTATAAATTCTAGACAGCAGACCTTTGTCTGATTGCTTATTAGTTAGCATTTTTTAAAATTTGTGGGCTGTCTGTTCACTTTGTTGACAATTTCTTTTGATGTGAAGAAACTCCTCAAGAAGAGTTGATCCCAATTGTTGATTCTTTCAAGTGCAAATGTATGTTTGTTCATGAACTCTTTACCTACCCCTATGTCTTCAAGAGTTCCTTCTACTTTCTCTTCCAGGAGATTGAGTGTTCCTGTTTTAATGTTTAGATCTTTAATCCATTTTGACTTTAGCTTACTGCACGGTGATAGAGCTAGGTCAAGTTTTAGTTTTCGGCATGTAGAAAGCCATGATTTCCAGCACCATTTGTTATTTTTCTTCCAGTGAACTTCTCTGGCCCCTTTGTTGAAGATCAGATGGCTGAGTGTGATTGTAGATGCCTCTACATCTTCTAATCTATTCCATTAATCCTCAGGCCTATTTCATTGCCAATACCATGTTGATTTTGTCACAGTGGCTTTGTAGTATAATTTCAAGTCATGAATTGTGATGCCTTCTTCCTTGTCTTTATTGGCCAAGATTGCCTTTGCTATTCTAGGTCGTTGGTGGTTCCAAATAAATTTTAGGAACAATTTCTGTAGGTCTGGGAGGTATGTTGGTGGCAGTTTGATAGGGATTGCATTAGTGAAGATTCAGGGCAGAGGAGAACCTGTACTGTAACATCATGAAACTCAGTTGTGCCCCAAATTTTCTGATCAAGGAGATTATGGAGCCACAGAGGAAAGAGACTGATGATGTATAGTGTGCCTGGAGAGAGTCACATGGAGAGAAAACTTTCTCTCAGGCTCTCACAGAGAGCAAACTGGTCAAGCATTGGCCGTGAGTCATCCTCATGGATGACACAGACAAAGGATCTACAGAGTAAGGTACAGGATTACAAGATACACCCTGAGGGGACTTCACTGACCTCATCAAAAATAAAAGCTACATCTTTTGGTATACAGGTCTTGCTCTATGTTTGTCTTAACCCTCCAGCAGAAAAGTATAAAAATGAGGTATATAACGTGGGGCCATAATAAGAAGTTCAGCTGTAAATGGCTATGGTCAGCAACTTGTTCAAATAACTCACTATTAATATGGAATGCTGGACTGTGTTGGATTGTGTCACAGAGTTCAGGCACCTAAATTGGTTTAATGACAGTGCAATGTCTATCTCTGACAGGTCTACACAAAAAAAGGGAGGATGCAAAGAATCATGATGTGTCTATATAAATAGTACAGTTACGACACATATGACATGCTTTTGCATAATTCTATGAGAAGCAAGATTTGCACTAATAGTGATTGGACAAGATATTATGTTGGCTTCTAGTACTATGGATATACACTGGGGAGATAATGAGGTAGAGGGTGTTAATTTTCTAATCTGTGATATAAATCAGCTGTAGAGAAATAAGATAGGTATATAGCTCATTAGAGACATCTCTATAATAATGCCTGTAAGTACAATATTATGTATGCACCTTATACAACACCAAAATATTATGAAAACTGTTTGCAATGCATTGATTTGTCAAATCTGTCCTGTTAATTTGTCTTGAAACTGTCTCATTGTTATTTATTCTTCAATAAAAATAATAATAAAAATATTTTTAAAAAGAAATTATATTATAAAGCTACTGTGGTAAAATTAGTGTGGCACTGGCAATAAAAAAATACCTGCATATCAATGGAACAGATTAGAAAATTCAAATACAACTACAAACACACTTAGTCATCTTATCTTTGACAAAGAGGCCAAACACTTTCACTGGAAGAAAGAGAGCTTATTTATCAAATGGTGTTGGAAAAATTGGCTCTCTACATGCTGAACACTAAATACTATCACCATGTACTAAACTAAAATCAAAATGTATTAAAGATTTTAACTTTAAAACAAAAACACTAAATCTCCTGGAAAAGAAAGTAGTTGGAAATTTTGAAGACCCAGGAGTAGGCAAACAGTTCATGAGCAAAAATCAAACTACACAAGAAATACTCCAAAGATCAACAACTGGGACTTCCACTTACTGAAAAGTTTCTGCATGTCAAAAGAAATCACCAAGAGAGTGAAAAGACAACCCACAAATTGGGAAAAACTCATAAGCAACAATCTCTCAGACAAAGACCTTCTGCCTAAATAATACATAAAGAAGTAAAAAAAAAAAATCAGCCTCCAAAATTTAAAGACCCAATGCACCCAAAAATGGGCATCTGAGATGATTACATACTTCTTAGAGGAAGAAATACAAGTGGCAAATAAATACCTGAACTCTATTCTACAACACTGGTCATTTGATAAATTCAAATTAAAATAACATTGAAATATTTATTTCACCCCAGAAAGAATGGCAATCATAAAGAAGTCAAGTACAACAAATTCTGGTGAGGCTCTGGAGAAAAAGGAGCACTTCTCCACTGATGGTGGACTGGTGTAACCACTGTGGAAATCAGTGTGGACAGTCCTTAAAATCTAAAACTGAGAGTTACATTCAATCCAGCTATTCCTCATCCAGGTATTTTCTCAAAATAGCTGAAAACATCATATTAAAGTAATATAGGTGCACCCATGTTTATAGCATCATAATTGTTCATAACCAAAGCTTGGAAACAAATAAAATGTTCATCACTTGAGGAATGGATATAAAAGATGTGGTATTTGTATACAATGGAGTACTACTCAGCTATAAAAAGACAAACTTGAATTCTGTATACATAAGTGGATGCAACTAGAGGCTATGCTTATAAGGGAAATAAGCCAGATCCACATGTGTACTGTCTCCCTAGTGGAAGAATCTGAAAGTTATGGTAAATATAGTAAAATGGAAGGAAACTGAACTTAAAGATTAAATAACAAAAATTAGAAAAATGAGAAATGGTAGGAGAAAAGGAAGGAGGAAGCATGCAAATATATATATATATATATATATATATATATATATATATATATATATATATATATATATATATGGCTGAGATAATTGCACTTATAATTTTGTTTCAAAAATAACAGTTAAGTTAAGAATTTTCACTTTGACTAACCGCATGCTGATATCTGTAATCTGAGCAACTACATCCAGGACAGCAATGTTAATAAATACAAACCCATGGTAGAATACCTGTCATCTAGGTCTTCTAAATGTTTCAAATATAAGTTGTTATATTTTCTTTAAAATAATTTTTTTTTAAAGAAAAGGAAAAAGTTAAGATTTCTTGAAAGCAAGCATTAATATTCAATTATGTGTGCAATCCTGCATATCTGTTAATCTGAGCAACAGATTTAAAGATGAAAATACAAAAGTTAGCAATTATTAATTAGCAATTCCTGTCTTAAAAATCTGTAACATTTGTATCATTGTGTGTTACTCTATTTCTGTCTTTTTTAAAATTTGTTTTGCTTCTACTTCTACTCTTCAAAACAAAATCAAAATTGAATTTATAGAAAAAAAATAAATCTCTCATAACTAATTTTTTCAAATGAACATGTTTCATGGCTGTAACCTTAGCATCCTGGAGATTGAGGCAGAATGACCAAAAGTTTAAGCTCAAACCAAGAAATTTAACAACTTAGCAAGACCTTGTTTCATCTGTATGTACAAAATAGCATAAATATACAGCTACTTTCTCTTAGTTTAATGAAAAGAAGGTTTTGAACTAAATGTTTAGATAAGATATCATGTGTACATTTTGTACTAGGAATAACTACTACAAGGACGATATGGCAGTGTATTAATTATTGTAACTGTACTACTAACTTTTTTGAGACTTATTGCTACTCCTTTCTCAATGAAATTATTAAAATAAAAAAGAAATTTCAGAAAAAAAGTAAAATATATAAAAGGGCCAGAGAGGAAGCTCAGCGTAAAGTCCCTTGGTTCAGTCTCCAGTAAAACACACACACACACACACACACACACACACACACACACACACTACTCAATACTAGTCCTAGAGAGAATACCCCCAAAGCAGCCAAAAGAATAATATACAATAGGTACAGAGTAACAAATATGAAATCATAGATTTCTTATCAGAAATGATGTAGTCCAGAAGAAAATGCGGCAACAACTTTAAAATAGTGAGGAAAAAACTGTCAACTCACAAAGCCATTTTTCAGTAATGAAGACAAATGAGGATTTTTTCAAACATACAAAAATTGAAATAATTTATCATCATCAGATCATCACTGTAAGAAAGGTTAAAACGAGTCCTCTTTACAGAAAAGAGACTCATACAAAATGGAAATTGTGATCTATTATATAATGAACACCAGCTGTAGTAAGTGTATGGTATGTTTTCTTGTTTATTGATTAATACATAGATGGGCAATCTTACTGTGTGAGTCAGCTGCTACCCTATAATAACAAAATCGTTTGCTACTGCTGAACAATAAATCACACACACACACACAAAAAAAAAAAAATGACTTAAAGCAAGACTGTATTATCTCTATTGGATCTGAATCATGCCGAGAGTTCTACTTTTGTGACACTTTCTTGGTTGACCTTTGCGGGCTCACACTCAAGTACCTGCTGGTAAGTTAATTTAAGGCCAGCTAAAATTCCAGTCCAATGATTTACTTTTTGCTCCATGGACTCTCTCACCTTTCATCAAGGCAACCTGGACTTATCCTCATGACCTGAAAAGTTGTCTACAACTAAATAATCCCATCATGTAAAAAGGCAAGAGAAAAGCACATTCATTTCTCAAAGCTCTACTTGTGTTAATTTGCTAATATCCCATGATCTAAAACAAGCCACACAGACAACCAGAGTCAGAGTGTGTTGACTTTTATTTT
Source organism: Ctenomys sociabilis (assembly GCA_004027165.1). Taxonomy (NCBI): domain Eukaryota; kingdom Metazoa; phylum Chordata; class Mammalia; order Rodentia; family Ctenomyidae; genus Ctenomys; species Ctenomys sociabilis. The sequence goes on along the minus strand of PVKA01030840.1, from coordinate 19,832 downwards.
AATACCACTTTTATGAAAATTGCTAAGCAGAAGTATGGCTATAAGCACTTATTGGAGGTGCGAGTGAAATAAATCCAGTATACCCATGTACTTCAGTGAGAGTGGGTTATTCTACCCATGTAGATAATTCACACATATACTTACTATATCATGTACATAAAAATAACCTCAGAGCTTAACATGCTTACATATTTTTAAATACACTTCACTATCATAAGTGAGCATTTCAATATTATATTGTAACAGAAGGCTATAAGGAAAAAGAGAGGTAAAGGAAAGAGATGAAGGTGCAGCATAGGTTCAGAATGAATAACGGGGATAGTGAGGTAGGCAGGTGCACAAAAAGAAATGGGCATAAAATGAGGTGTAAGACATGATCAAGAGCCTGGAAATTATGTAAAAATTTTCTCTGGCTGGCCAAAATTTTATTTCATCTCTTCCTAAATTCTCACTCTGGAACAAATAAGTGAACCTACTAAGTGAATATATCATCCAGAAATCCAAATTGATATTTGTGAAAGGGGTAATACTTTTTTTTAAAAAATCAAGTTTCTACACTGAAGCTTCTTCCCCAAAAGATATGACCCTGTGCTCACCACTGATTTTCAGAGGAAACAAGAACACGACGAAAGGCAGAGGAAACAGTTGCTTCACAGTGGAGTAGAGTGGGGTGGAGAGGAATGGAGTGGAGCAGAGTGGGGTGGAGTGGAGCAGAATATTTCTACAACCTAGCAACTCACTTAACTAGAGACCTTAATTCCATAGCACTCATATATAAATGTAACAATGAATTTTGTTGTCAATCTCTTATAGAAAATATATTTATTTGTATTAAATTCTATTACAGCTATACTTCAATGATATAGACAATAATATTCATTATTACATTTAACAGAATGTATTCAATTTTCTAAAACTGATCTCATACAATTTGAAATTGGCAATTTAAAATACTGTTTTATGAAACCGAATTGCACTTAGAATACTGTTTTTCAGGGGCTGGGAGATGGCTCAGTAGAATAAGCGCTTCTCTGGCAAGCACAAGGGCCTGAGTTCAATCTCTGGTTCCACCAAATAATATAGAATACTATGCTTTTCAATTAAGCACCATAGCCTTCTTGATGAAAATGTTGTTAATGTTTCTAAAGCAAATTCATTTGTTCTTGTTTCTGAATATAAGAATTCCAAAATAAAAGAGAAACAGAAGGAAGAAAAATATCTATGTCATCTGATTTGGGATATATGCAAATAGTTTTGCATATATTTAATAGGACACTTAATGGTAAAGTCTGGAAAACAGAATTACAACTCAAAGAGTTGTAGTGCAAGACTGGGCAACCAAGCCTATTCTATTACCTAGTACTATTATTCTATTACAGCTTCTTGTCAAGTTGAAACCTAAAGCACAAATTCACTAGAGAGATATACTGAGTGGTGTATCTAAGTAGTATCAACTGTTAGTTGCAAAATTACTTGCAAACACAGAGAATATCTTTCAAAGTAGAATAGTCATATTTAAATAAGTGTTCATTTTCAAAAACATATTTTCAAAAGGAGGCCATGTCACTCACTGGAGGAGTTAGAAAACTTCCCATGGGTCAAGTCTGAAACCACTATGAAATTTGTAAATAAAGTTTTATTAGAAAGCAACTATAACCACGTATTTATGCATTATCCATGATTGATTTTATGTTCAATGGCCTAAATGAGTCCTTTGGATAGAAATCAAATAGCTCACCCAGTCCAAAATAATCACTACTTATACTTTCACACACAAAAAGTTTGTCACCCCCGTCTCAAAAGAAAGATTATAGCTGTGAAGTTCACAAACCTGGATTCTATTCTTACCCTTGCTAGGCATAATCATGAAACTTCAGTTCATTCAACATCTTTTTAGAGAGGGGGTAGGATAAATAATGCATACCTTACAGCAAGTGGAAAAGATGTTGGAAAAGTGCCTAGCACAGGAGAAATATACAAAAAATAGCAAACGTCATTAACTATAAGAATAGTAATAAACATAATGATTAAAAGAAAAAGATTTCTTCTAGATATCATAAATTAGAAGTTCAGGGGCTAGGGAATAGCTCTGTGGCCTAAGCGCTGAGTAGCGAGACACTGTACAAAATAAATAAATAAATGATTAAATTGGAAGTTTAGTAGAAAGTATATTGCAATTTTTGTCCATGGAACTATTTAGCGTTTTAGTATTTAACTAAAAACTTATTTAAAATACTGGGCTTATCAAGATTGTACATAAAGTATAGAATTTATGTAAGAACCAATAAATCTAGCTTTGGAACACAGATGTACATGGACCCTTACTCCTGATTAAAAGTAGCACTCTAAATCTATAAGGAAAGAAATATTCTAATAGATGAAATCACTCTTAACAGAACTAAGAATGTGGTTTTACTATATTGTTTAATTAAAAAGATAGTCACTTAAATTATTTTTTTTAAAAAGCTGGATCTCCCTAAGGTCCTAAATATGAAAGAACGCTATGAAGTAAAGAAATGAAATGTTTCTTAATTTCAGTGATTTAATGATAAGAAAGCCCAACTAAGCAAGACCCACCAAAGTGGATAGATTTTGTTGCCAAACTGAAATAACTTATGGGATTTTTTTCAAAATGATTAATAAAAATAATAGATTTTATGTTGTAAATAACATAAAAATTGGAAAAATAATGAGTAGATAAGGAACCACTTCAAATCACCAAGAAAAAAAATTTTTTAAAAATACTATACTAATAGGTGACTAAGAAAGGGGCAGTTCAAACTCCCCACATACACAGAAATGAGCACATTCATTGTATAGGAAAGAAACGCAACACAAAGCAAACTTCTTCTACTTTATAATCATTACAGTCTTAAAAATTAAAAAGATTTAGCCGGATGTGGTGGGACGTGCCTGTAATAACAGCACTCAGGAGGCTGAGGCAAGAGAATCATTTTGAGTTCGAGACCAGCCTGGGCTACAAAGTGAGCATAAGGCCAGTCTGACTGCATAGCAAGACCCTGCCTCAGAAAAATAAATAAATAAAAGTTGGTAAAGTCAAATGTTACTATGCCTGAAGGTAAAGAGGACAAATCATACATTTCCTGATGTTAATGATGACTGTGCCTGTCACTGAGGAAGGGAAGCTCAAAACACGAATGACGATATGAATGTGTAAATGTTACAATCTTAGCCTACAGTCTTATCCTCCTCTCTAGATAACCCAGAGAAATCTTAACACGATTTAGTAGGGGACCCAGATAGGTATCTACCAGCAGAATTGATAGAAACAACTCACCAGAACGGTTCTTAAAAGCTAATTCCTAGTTTGTTTTTGTTTTGTTTGGTGGAACTGGGGATTGAACTCAGGTCCTTGTGCTGGCCAGGGAAGCGCTTATTCTACTGAGCCATCTCCCCAGCCCTAATTCCTAGTTTTTATTTGATGTTAAATTTTGCGAACTAGCACTGGGGAGATGGCTCAGTAGAATAAGCGCTTCCCTGGCCAGCACAAGGACCTGAGTTCAATCCCCAGTTCCGTTAAAAAAAAAAAAAAAATCTGTATAAGTTTTGCCAACTGTTTTCTCTGTACATATTCAAATGATCTCATGATTTCTTTCCATTATCCTGTTGATATGGTAAATTGCACTGATTTTTAAATGTTAAAACAATATTGAAATTATTCAGGAAAATTCCACTTACACATTGTGTAATCCTTTTGGTATTCGGCTGGGTTTTGATTTGCAAATGTATTGCTAAGATTTTGTACCTATATTAGAAAGATACTGATCTGTACTCTTAATTTTTATATTGTTTTCTGGTTTGAAATGATTATTCTACCTGTAAGAAATGATTTAGTGGAAAATTGGTAGCATTGGTCCTTTCAATGTTCCAAAATATAAATATAACCTTGAAATTTTCTTTATAAGAACATTTTAATTATAAATTCAATATTCCTTTACTAATTTTTATTATGAGCTGAAATTTCATACCCTTTAACTAATGTGATATATGTTCTTCTCACCATTTATCTATGATCTTTGTTTTCATTTTATTTTAAATGCCATAGAAATTCTAACTGATTTTTAACCTTTTGCCCTTTCTTCTGTAAATGTTTAAAGTTACAAATTACCCCAAGCACTGCATCTGTGCTCACAAATTTGTGTACTGTTCTAATATTGATGCAGTCAAAAGCATTTTCTAGTTTTAATTCTGAATATTATTTCATCTATGAGTTATTCAAAAGTATATTTTTCACTTACAAATATTTGAGCACTTTCTGGATGTCATTCTTATACTTTCAGTTCTAGTTGGATAACATACTCTGAAATATATAATGTTTTTTAGGTTATATATATTTGTTATAAAATTTAGTATATGATCAGTACAATACATTGCAAGATGTATTTTTGAATAATCAGTAAGTATAGAAAAAAATCAGAGGAGAAATCTTTAAATCCCTAGAATCAAATCACAATGACAATAAAATACACCAAAACCTGTGGAAAGCAGTTCTAATGGAGCTTTACAGATGTGAGTGCTTACATTAGAAAACACGGTGACCCCATATTAATAACCTAATATTAATAACCTAGGTGCATCCTAAGTTTTTAGAAGAATAGAAGCAATCAAAACTCAAAACTCATAGACAAAATTATGAAGATTAGAGCAGGAAGCAATGAAATGGAACAAACAGACCACAAGAATCAAAACAGACCATAAGGAATCAATGAATTTGAGTTGTTTTGTTTTTGTTGTTTGTGTTGTTTTCTTTGGGGAGTGGAAGTGGCTTTGTTTTGTTTTTGATATATAATCAGTTCAGCCTAGCCTTGAGCTCACTGTGCAGCCCACATTGGCCAGGAACTCGCAGCAGTCCACCTGCCTCTGATTCCAGAATGCTGAGATTACAGACGTGTGCCACCATGCCCTTGGAAAGAATAAATTAGATACAGCATTACTGAAAGAAGGAAAACAAAGATCATGTCAATGGTATTAGAAATGAAAAGGTGAAATTAATAATGGCACTAAAATCCCACAGCATTATAAGAAGCTGTTGAAAATTTATATTCCAATAAAATGGATAAAAGAAATGGACATTCCTAGATAAATATAAATATAAATAACCAAAATTGAAGAGAGAATATGTAATAACCCTGAGTAGACCAGTAACAGTTAGTGAGATGGAGGCAATAAAAAAAAAAAAAAACTCCACCAAGGAAGATTTACTGAAGGATTTGCTTCTCAGTTTTCCAAAAATTTTAGAGATCAATTAATGCTCGAAGTATTCCATAAACTCAAAAAGAAAAAACACGGCCAAAGTCATTTCCTCAACCGTCATCATCTTGATTTTTACACCCAGACCAGTACTGTTTAATCAGAAGAAAAAAATTAATCAACTAAAATGTTTGTAATTTTAAAATGTTTCTCTGTGTCTCTGGTAAAAATGCCTAAAGAATATCAGATAATATCAATGTTATCATCCTTTTATTTTTAACCTGTTTCTTTACACTTAGTGTGTATTTCCTGCAAACAATATACAGTTGACTTTTACTCTTCATAAAGTATGAAAATCTGATTTCAACTAATTTGTTCATTGACATTTAAAATATTTATGTATATAGCTGATTTTATATCAAAGATTTTGAGTGTGAAATTTCATTTCTTTTTTGTGCACATAATACAGGGTCTCACTGCACAGGGTGGCCTCATAGCGGTTCTCCTGCTTTCAGCATCCCAAGCTCTAGGATCACAGGCACATACCACCAGGCCCAGTCTCAGTCACTGTCTCAGTGGGCCCAGGAGGGGGCCCAGCCCTGCGTGCTAGGGATTGAACCCTGGCCACTGTGCTCTGCCTCAGCAGACGCTTTAGTCCACTGAACTATGTGGCTGGCCCTGAAATTTCTTATATTGGTTATCTTTTATTGCTTATTTTTTCTTTTCTGGTTTTTTTTTTTTTTTTTTTTTTTTTTTTTTTTTTTTTTTTTTTTTTTTTTTTTTTTTTTTTTTTTTTTTTTTTTTTTTTTTTTTTTTTTTTTTTTTTT
>PVKA01030840.1:0-13694 GCA_004027165.1 Ctenomys sociabilis | reverse complement strand
CTTTCTTCAAATAATACCACACCACATAAGTTCAATAACATAAAACATATACCATTGCTTTCCATCACGCCCCACTATTTTCTGTGTCCTCATAATTTGATTTTTGGGTACACTGTAAGTGTGCATGACTTCATTTTTAATTACTCTTCTTTCACCCATCCATTATTTGCATTACTGTTCTTTCCAGTATGTAGTTCTTTTCCTCAGTATTTTGTGTCATTGTTTTGTCTACAATACTGGTTTCAAACCAAGCCCCAGTCACAGTGGGTAAGCACTCTCCAAGGGAGCTTCACCCCAGGACATTGACCTCATATCACTCACCTCAAGCCTGAATTATTATTTCCTTTATTATTCCATATAGTGCACTTCTCTGATAACAAATTCTCGTAACTTTTGTGTTTCTGAGAATGTCTTCTACTAAATTTCATTGCCTTTGTCATCAGAGAACAATGTTACTATATACAAAATGCTGTACATAGCCGTTTTGAATGGGATTTCTAGTCCTACTCTTTTGAGGAGTCTCCACACTGACCTCCACAATGGTTGTAGCAGTCTACATTCCCACCAGCAGTGGAGAAGTGTTCCCTTTTCCCCACAACCTTTCCAACATTTGTTGTTGGTTGATTTCCTTATGATAGCCATTCTTTCTGAAGTGAGATGATATCTCAGTGTTGTTTTTATTTGCATTTCACGAATGGCTAGCGATGTGGAACATTTTTTCATATATTTATTCACTTCTTTAATTTCGTCCTCTGAGAAGTGTATACTCATCTCAGATGCCCATTTCTGAATTGGGTCTTTAAATTTGAGGGCCCTGTTATATCTTAGTTCTTTATAAATTCTAGACAGTAGTCCTCTGTCTGATTGCTTATTAGTTAGGATTTTTTCAAAGTTTGTGGGTTGCCTTTTCACTCTGTTGACAATTTCTTTTGACATGCAGAAGCTCCTTAAGAAGAGTTGATCCCATTTATTGATTCTTTCTTTCCCGTGCGAATATATGTTTGTTCACGAACTCTTTACCTACCCCTATGTCTTCAAGAGTTCCTCCTACTTTCTCTTCCAAGAGATTGAGTGTTTCTGTTTTAACGTTTAGATCTTTAAACCATTTTGACTTTAACTTAGTGCATGGTGATAGATCTGGGTCAAGTTTTAGTTTTCAGCATGTAGAAAGCCATGTTTTCCAGCACCATTTGTTAAAGAGGCTATCTTTCTTCCAGTGAGCTTGTGTAGCCCCTTTGTTGAAGATAAGATGGCTGAGTGTTTTCGTAGATGCCTCTACATTTTCTAATCTATTCCACTGATCCTCGGGTCTATTTTGTTGCTAATACCATGTTGATTTTATCACAGTGGCTTTGTAGTATAATTTCAAATCAGGAATTGTGATGCCTCCTGCCTTGTCTTGATTGGCCAAGATTGCCTTTGCTATTCTAGGTCGTTTGTGGTTCCAAATAAATTTTAGGATTGATTTCTCTATATCTGGGAGGTATGTTGGTGGCAGTTTGATAGGGACTGCATTAAATCTGTACAGCAATTTTGGGAGTATGGCCATCTTCACGATGTTGGTTCTTCCTATCCAGGAGCATGGAATATCTTTCCATTTTCTGAAATCCTCCATAATCTCGTTTCTTAGGGTGTTGTAATTTTCCGTGAAAAGATCTTTGACTTCCTTGGTTAAGTGAATCCCAAGGTACTTCATTTTCTGCGGTGCTATTGTGAAAGGTATTGTTTCTATAATTTCCCTTTCAGTGTGTTTGTTATCTGTATAGAGGAATGCTAGTGTGCCTGGGAAGAGTTACATGAAGAGAAAACTTTCTCTTAAGCTCTCACAGAGAACCAACTGGTCAAGCATTGGCCGTGACTCATCCACATGGATGACACAGACGAAGGAACTACAGAATAATGTACAGGACTACAAGATAAACCCTGAGAGGACTTCACTGACCACATAGGAAATATGAAGTTCATGTGCTGGTATATCAGTCTTGATCTACCTAGGTCTTAACCATCCAGCAGAAAAGTATAAAAATGAAGTATACATTGTGAGGCCATAATATTAAGCTGAGCTGTAAATGGCTATGGTTGACAATTTCTTTGAATAACTCACTATGGTTGTAGAATGCTGGACTGTGTTGGATTGTGGTGTCGAGTTCAAGCACCTAAGTTAGTTTAATGTCAATGGAGTGCCCATCTCTGACAGGTGTAGACAAAGGAAGGGGTATAGAAAGAAAAAACCATGGTGTGTGTGTATAGACAGTACAGTTGGGATAGATAACGCTGTGCTTCTACATAATTCTATGAGAGGCAAGATCTGCACTAATGGTGGTTGGACAGGATATTTTGTCAGCTTCTAGTACTACGGTCATCCACTAGGAAAATAATTATTGAATTTTTGATATAATTCAGGTATAAAAAAATAAGATAAGTAAGCAGCTACACTCTTAATTCACTGATAAGAGATATTTGCTAAAATAATATCTGTAAATATAATATCATGTATGCACCTTGTACAATACCAAAACGTTATGAAAACTGTTTGCAATATATTAATTTATCAAATCTGTATTGTTAAGGTGTCCTGAAACTGTCTGATTGACATTTGTACTTCAATAGAATAAAATATAAATAAATAAATAAATAAAATGCTGTACATAAAAGTGCATCTTTTGTTAAGTTGTTTAAAATTGACAGTTCGCTGTCTTCTTCCTTACATTTCCTCTAATAAGTAGATAGAAACACTTTTGCATTACTCTTCACTGCTGCCTTGTGTCTTGATTGCTTTCCTCACTGCTGAGGCAAGATTCCTGGCACCAGAGTTAAAGAGGGTAAGGGTTATTTTTAGCTCACAGGCCATAGAGGTCCCATTTCATAGCTGGCTGGCTCCAAGTCAGAGTGGCATGGCAGAGGGGCATCACAGAAGAGACAGAAGCAGATCACAGCATGGAAGGTGGAGGGAAGGAGGCAGCAAGTGACAACAACAGTCCTTTTTCTGTTCCCTATAGTCTTATGTTCCATGTTCCATGTTCTATTTTCTATTTTCTGTTCTACATTCTACATTCTACGTTCTGTATTCTATATTCTATATTCTATATTCTATATTCTTTGTTCTGTGTCCCATGTTCTATATTCTGTATTCTATGTTCTATGTTCTCTATCCTATATCCTATATTCTATATTCTGTATTCAGGCTCCACATCCCAGGCTCCACTCACACCCAGGGAGGGCCTTCCCTTTATCCACACCCAGAACTGTGACAAGCCAATCAGTGGACTGATTTAATAATCACTCACACTGGATCCCAGCATCACACACTCTAGATCCAGTCACTTCAACCACTCTAGACTCACCCATGGCTGACCACATGAGGAGGATATCTAGGCACAAGTCATTACATTCTGTATATAACATTTATCTGGCTGATTTTGGTATTTTTCTCTACATCAATTTTTAGTGGCTTTAGCATAATATACATTGTTGTGGGAACATTTGGATTTATCTTGGTAGGGTTTCTTTTTTTGAGATTCATTCATCGGTGTCTCAGATTTTTATTATTTCAGAAAAATTTAACTTTGATATATTTAGGATTTTCGTGCCCCATGACCAAGTTTTCATTTCCTTGGAAACTTCCAGTTTCACACACTAAGGACAAGTTGTTATACTATAACAAGTCACTTAATCTCAGTTTATGTGTTTTAACTTTTCATCACTCAGCTCTAGTTCAGTAGTTCATTTTATCCTTTTCTCTTAATTTACTAACCTTTGATATTTAAGTGAATTAGCTTCCACTAACATAATAGTTAAGATCAGTGCAGAAACAGTGTATAAGAAATATATATGTATAATTACGTAAGGGATTCTGCTGAACAAGTTCACAGGACTAGAAGTGGAAGGATCCACAGTGGCTGCCTACATGTTGTAGAGTTCTCGGATCCAGTAGCTTCTCAGTCCAAGAAACTGGAAGGGACAGAACAAGGGTAATTAAAAATACCATACTACTCCAAAGCTGAAGTCCTAGGAGTTCAGAGGATAGTTGGTGTGAGTCTGCACTGGAAGGATGAACAAATTGGAGATCTTGGGGCTGATGTCCAAATGTAGCTGCAGGAAAACGCACAGCTGTCTGAACTTGCACTCAAATGCACACACGTCTTTTTTTGTCCCACTCAGGCTACATACCTATTGGTTGTGGTCACACACGACCAGGTTGAGACTTCCGTCTTTAGTTTGCTAGTCTATATTTCAGTTATCTGTAGGTGCACACACAACTGAGATTAACTAATCTGCTAGGCCTTTCTTACTAGACTCAAGTTGACATATCACAATTAACGGTCCCAAAATCCTAGACAGGAAATTTTCAGATATTACGTATTTCATATCTAGGCTGATTAGGACTTTATTTTTAATTAGGACTTTTACAATCTATTTCATGACTTACATTTCTATATGATCTAAGAGTCACTGTAAATATTTTATGCATTCAATTTCTCTGTTAAAACTGCTTTTCATAACTGCACAAATACTATACATGTTTTCCCCTATAACTCCAGTCATATTTCTAGTAACTAAAGTTTCTATCTGATAGTTTAATCATATCTCCCTCTGACTTTAGCATCAATGTCTATGAAATTATTAATCATTCTTTTGGTTATGGGGCATATTTTTTTTTGATTCTTGATGTCATGTGTGTGTTGTGTTGTAGACAGAGTAGACATTATGTTTTATGCATGTATTTGTCTTCCAAAATATAACATTGGGTTTTTTTTTACTTTTTGTTTTGTTTTGTTTTAGGGAAGTGTCTACAGGGTGTTCAGGGTCTCACTATTAGATCAGACTCATAGTGATCTGCCTGTTCACAGCCTCCCAAGAGCTGGGGTTACAGGGGCACACCACCACACCCATTCTCAATTGCAGTCTCAGGGTGCCCTGGGGGGGGGGGGGCAGCACAGCAGGCCTAGTCCTATTACTTTTGTTTTAGGCAGTAGTACAACTGCTTATAGAGTGCTTGATCCTTCTTAGTCTTGCTTTGGTGATATGTCAGATTTGTTCCAGATTATCATTTACTCTAGTGCTAAATTAGCCTTACCTCAGGAGAATGTATTTACTAGGTTGTGCACTGACTGCTAGTGGCACTGGAAGAACGTCTAGCACTCCACAAGCTAAGGTCATCATCTCACAACTCCCTAAGCATTCTCTCTCCCATAACTGTTCTTTATTAGTCCAATGGAATCTGAATCCACGCTAGCACAGATTAGTATCTGCACAAAGAATCAAGCTTGTCTTTATACGGATTTCAAGCCCTCCTTCCCCATAACATTCCCTTCTGCTTAGTACCACAGAGAATCCACTAACCCCAACTGCCTCATGAACCCCCAGTTCTGAACTCTGCATCCTTAGCTCACTGACAGGACTAGATGCTCTTTGGATTGATCTTTCCAACGCTGAGTCTGGAGAGTGCTTCCAGGCAGGAAGCCACAGCCTGTTAGGTGATACCACTGTCTCACCCATGGCACAGTTACCACACCCTCAGCCACTTTGGATAAAATTCCCAGGGCCACTTCAATGCAATGTGTTTGCCTCTCCTGAAACTTGCGTGAAAGCTTAGCTGCATACTTTGCATCAAAACTCTGTATTTTAAGTCCTTTACATTGTAGAACAGTTTGCTTTTTCTTTTTTTTTTTTTTTTTTTTTGTGGGACCGGTGATTGAACTCAGGCCCTTGCACTTGATAGGAAAGTGCATATTCCACTGAGCCATTTCCCTGGTCCCTTGCTTTTCAATTTTATTTTTTTTACGAAGTTAGTACAGGGTCTACAGGGTCTCATTGCACCCTGTGATCTTCGCATTTTTCAGCCTTCTAAGTGCTGGAATTATAGGCTCAAGCCACCATGCCCAGTCTCGGTCCTCTTCTCATTCCCACCCCCTGGGAGTAAGGGGCAATTTCTAATTTTATGTTATTTTTTAATAATTTTATTGAGAAACAAATAGCAATGAGACAGTTTCAAAATTAATACTTTGCACATTGTTTTCTTAGTGGTTATTCATTGTACAAGATGCAGACATGATATCTTGTCCACAAACACTATTAGAACAAATTTTATCAGTGCATGTTTGCCATCATGATTGCGTTCATCATCAAGTGTTGGCACTTGATGCAGATAACACATCTGAACTCCCTGGATGTCCCCCTGCTTATCCCCATGACAACCCTTAGCCTCCTACTTTGTAAAAGGCTTACAAAAACATTGATTTTATCTTCCTTTCACATTTAGAATTCTTGCCATATTTTTACAGTATTTTAGGGTGAGAAGAGGAGTTAGCGACAGCCTTCAGGAGGCAATTAATCACTTGTAATCAGCACTTTTGGCCACGCACACGAGGTGAGAGAGTCAAGCGAAGAGGAAACCGACTACCATCTTTTCAGGGTTATTACAAATCCTGTTAAGGTTATACTCATTAAAATTGCTATTAACTTTTCCTCCTCCACCAGGATAGTTAATTAATTCTTCCTCATATTTTAAGATTAAGGCAATTAAGAGGAAAAAATAAAAGTTAACAGGTCTCTACATGGGGCATACTGATTTATTTTAAGACATTGTTAAAAAGACCCTTAAAGAAAAATAAAACACCTATGGAAGTGGAATTGTGGTAAGTTTTTCTGAGCCCCTAAGTTACAAGGCAAATTTAGTAGCCAGTGACTATTTTATGCCTACCTCATTAATTGTGCCTAAATTCTTCTTTGCCTTGCTTTAATGCTGGTTTTCACTCTAATTTGGAATTTTAGGTTTTACAGAATCTAGTCTATGCCATTTAAAATAAACTCTTTAAGGAAAAGCATACAAAATTATAAGTAAAATTTATAATCACCTTCCCAGGACCTGGAAAGCAATGCATGAAAATGATAGATCCACTCTTCCAGATACCATTATTAGAAAACTGCATTTTTATTATTTTATACCTGAATACAATAACACCTTGTAATCTATTAGTGATTTTATAGTATCTGCAATTAATTTTTATTTTATCTTCTACATACTTTTGTTCAATATCTATATAATCATTTCAGATGTCTTATTATTGAGAATAAAATAGCTAATATTTCTAAAACAGTGTCCTGGGAAATATTATTCTGTTTTTCTTTTTTTTTTTTCCTTTGATACAGAGTCTCAAGTAGTTCAGACTGGCCTTGAACTCACTATGTAGCCCAGGATGGCCAGAAACTCACAGGGATCCTCCTGCTGCCTCTCCTAAGTGCTAGGATTGCAAGCATACACCATAGCACCCAGCTGCTGGACAAGCTTGTGACCCTATAATGATTAATTCAATCTTGCTCACATGTTTAACAAAGAGATGCCATTCCAAGCTGTCCACATTTCATAGATAGAAACAGTGTAACCTAGACAGACAACTCATCTAACTGGTGGAGCCAGCTAATGAATACGGAGCACTCTAAAACCCAGGCCCATAGCCAGAACTTTGTTTTGCTACTTGTTCATTCACAGATGTTGGGAGTATACACATGATTTAAGCAGCCTCCCAGGAAGCAAGATACCATAAGCATCTAGACCCAAGGACACCCAGTCAAATGCACCCAGTTGCTGCAGCATATAGGGGACCCTGAGATTCTGGAAGAGAAAACCAAGAATATTTGCTTTTCTCCCTATCTTCATTACAATGCTATTGCCAGATAGGGTTGGCATGGTGATGGGAAGGGTCTTAAAGGAAACAGACTCTGAACAATGTTGCAGGGAGTGGTTGTTCTGAATATGAATGCTTACTTTTTGAGATGCCCCATTATCTATTTTCAGAACCCAGCAAGCATCCATTATATGAGTCAAAGAGTTTTCTTAGCTTGGGCAAGCCAAAATTGATTGCTATCATTTTGACATTTTCCTAGTGATTCCATTAAGGCCAGAGCTACTGAGACAATAGAAAAGGATCCTCAGGATCAATTTAAAAATAGGTAAATAAACAGAAGCCCCTTTCTTAATTCAGTTACTCCAGAACTACTAGCTACAGCTACTTGTAACTATAGCTATATGATGATTGTATATCAATTAAATATCTAACTACAATCCAATGCAATGAATCTAAGGTGAACATAGACATTTTATGTTTTTTTAAGGTTCCAGAGTAATTATGATTTCCAATCAAGACGATATGTACAGGAGAGAAGAGCATGAAAAAGCTGCAGGATGAAATGAAGGCATACACAATCTCGTTTGTGGGGTGGTGGGAAGCAGTTGGCTCTTGGGAGGAAGTAGAATTTAAGATATGATTTAAGGATGAGAAAAGTTTAGGAGCTAAGAAAAGTGCTGTAGAGATAACAGCGTGTTTGAAAGCTCACAAGGTCTAAGTAAGACCATCAAAAGGCAACCAGAAGGGGATCCTTGATTTACTCTGAGGTGAGAATAAAGTTATGGTGACTTGAAAAATCCCTAGAGAAAAGTCTAAATGGAAGAGGGCTCTACCTTGCTCCTGAACCATGTCACACTTATAAAGTAGAAGAGAAGAGAGTTTGGTTTTGGTGACTGTAATCATAGCAATGAGCAAGTTGTATTCAGGCTCCCACTGGAGAACTTCAGGATACCCAGCTACAGACTGTGAAACCCTCAGAGAAATAAATTTTGCTCAGCCATCTGAGGCTTACAGAGCTGTTAACAATAGCCAGGCAGACTTTTCTCCAGCAACTAATCATCACAGAATCTGTTTCTCACTTAGTACAAAAGCTGTTCTAAATGATTTCCATAAACCCATCCTGTTTCCTTATTTACTTAATTCAGACTTCCTTCTGTTATATAAATATCTGTGTCAAAAGCCACTTTGGGAGCAGAACTATTCATTTTAAAATTAAATTTTAATGACACAAATGACAAATGAACACATTCTCCATATAAATAATGTAATATAAATATTAAACATATAAATATAAAAATAATATAAAACATTAAATATAAATTATATTTAGCTCCTATTCCTATCTTGATTCCTCGCTTGGTTCTAACCACTGTTACCAGTATTCCATATGTCTTCCCCCGATGTTTTTATATGCACATATAAAAACTGCATAGGATTATTTTGTGGGCCTTTGTCTTATAGATACATAAATAGCATCATACCAAACTGTTGTTTTATTCATAAATTTTTATGGAGATTAAATAATGCCTTGTGTAAAAGAGTTGACTAAAAAATAATCACTACTGAATTAATGGTCAGTTCTAAGCTTAACAACTTCAGACCCTTCAGCAGAGAAAACCGAAGTTTGCATCTTGGTTCTAAAACTTATTAACAGTTTGACTTTGGGTAAATAATAATTTCTTTTAAACTGCTTTCTTTTAAAATGGGATTGATATTCCTTATCTCACAAGATTATTATCACAAAACACCTTGGACATTGCCTGCTTTAGAAAAAGGAAAATGGTCAATTTTATTTCCTTCTTATTTTCATTCAATCATCATAACACATGGCATGGAATTCCTCCCTTTCAATAAACAGTGTTCTTCTTAAAATTATCCCCTGGATATCCCCTTAAGTAAATAACAATGTTGTGATTTGTTTTCACCAGAAACTGGCTTCTATTCCTAAGAAATCAATATCTACATGTGTGATACCATCAGTGCACTTTGATGGTCTTTCATACACCTTGGTTACTCTAACAACTACTGCAATTTAGCTCTTTCTTGTAGCTGTCCTAGATTAGAGACTTTTCTATGTTACTAATCTTCAGTCTGCAACACTTTGTACACTAAGTCCCAATTCTTCACTATTTCCAATTACCTAAAATCTTTCAATCATCCAAGGTAACAGTTAGTATCCTAAGCCTGATGTATGAGGTTTCCTATAGCTTGTACAAATTACCAGCACTCACAATTTGAGAAGAAGCTTACTTGGCTTATGGGTTCAGAGGATTCAGTCCACAGTCTGCTGGCTCCCAGATAGGAATGACATGGTTATCAAATCCACAATGTTTGTGGTAATCAGAGAACACTAATCAGGCCTTAACATTATCTACATTAAGTATTTCGTCAGGCATGAAGAACACAACAGCTTTGGGTCTTGGGAGGCTTCACTGAGGTTCCAAAGGAAGGTTGGGGAGGCCTGTTTATGTGCTCCTGAGAGGGCAGTGTGTAAAGTTGTGGGAATGAAGTCAAAGATGTAGTGAAAACCCCTGGAAATTTGAGGTACCATGAATATTTGGATGTCTGCTGAGGAAAGCTATGGGCAATGAGTAGGGCCAGTCCAAGAGACCAGCCATGCAGAGCTTCCTGAGCCCCCTGGAACTTACATCTCATCAGCATGTACTCTGGAGCTATCGTACTTAATATTTGCCTGCTGAATTTTGTCTTTCTTTGGTCTAATTATTCCCTATCGCTCTCCTTTGGAATGGGAATGTTTGCCCTATGATATATTGTGTTTGGAGGTTAAGTAACTCACTCTTGACTATTACAGAGTTCAACAACTAACTCACCTTCAGTGTTGGAGTAGAATTTTGACTTGGACTTTTGAGCAATGGAGGTACTTTGGGAATATGGGAAAGAGTTTATGGTGCTTTAAGTTGTTTGCAGGATAATTATAGGATGCTAAGCAGAATTATAATCTTATCATCTTTATTTGAAACTTAAATACGGCTTAAGGAAATGTGTTTGAGTGTCAAGTTGACAAGGGGTAGAGTGCAATAATTAAACTTAATTGTCAAATAATTGGCTTGGGAGTTACATAAGGGATTAGTACAGCACATTTCTAGGTGGGTCATGGAAGTATATGACAGATACCTATATCTGTTCCCCATTCTCTTCATCAATTCTTTCCCATATTCCCATAGTACCTCCATTGCCCAAAAGTTCAAGTCAAAATTCTACTCTAACACTGAAGGTAAGTTAGTTGTTGACCTCTGTAATAGGCAAGAATGAGTTAATGGGGCTGAGAAGATGGCTCAGTAGGATAAGCGCTTCCCCTGGCAAGCACAAGGGCTTGAGTTCAATTCCAGATTCCACAAAAAAAAAAAAAAAAAAAAAAAAAAAAAAAAAAAAAAAAAAAAAAAAAAAAAAAAAAAAAAAAAAAGAATGAGTTACTTAACCTCCAAACACAATATATCATAGGGCAAACATTCCCATTCCAAAGGAGAGTGATAGGGAATAATTAGACCAAAGAAAGACAAAATTCAGCAGGCAAATATTAAGCACAATAGCTCCAGAGTACATGCTGATGAGATGTAAGTTCCAGGGGGCTCAGGAAGCCCTGCATGGCTGGTCTCTTGGACTGGCCCTACTCATTGCCCATAGCTTTCCTCAGCAGACATCCAAATATTCATGGTACCTCAAATTTCCAGGGGTTTTCACTACATCTTTGACTTCATTCCCACAACTTTACACACTGCCCTCTCAGGAGCACATAAACAGGCCTCCCCAACCTTCCTTTGGAACCTCAGTGGAGCCTCCCAAGACCCAAGGCTTTTGTGTTCTTCATGCCTGACAAAATAGCATCATGTAGAAAGTGCTAAGGCCTGACCAGTGTGAACATTAACTAGGTCCCCTTGGACCGTGGTGGCATCAGCCTTGAGAGCCTGAATGGACAAGCACAGTGAAATGAATCCTGGAAAACCAAATTTCTAAGGATCCCTCTTTGAATTTCAGGCCAGCGGCTCTCTTCTCAAATAAAGTCTACGATTTCTCTCCCTTGCATGGATTTTTGTAGATTTCTAAGATGCCCTCAAGTCATCTTTCTCCATATCTCAGTTCAAAGTACTTTTTCTCTTTTTACTGTCACTAGTCTCTTCAGCAGTTGTAAGTCCTTTGACCCCACTCTGCATATTGTTTCTTTCAGATCAAACTTTAGGATTTTAAGATACTTTTGCCCTGGTTTTGGCTCCTAACTATTACTATAAATCTGGCTAACAGCAGCCAGCAACACTCATACAAGAGCCTGAATATTAAGTTGTCCTGAAATTTCATCTAACAGATCAATTAATCTGCCACATTTAAATTCAGCCTCATAACAAGTCTTTGGACATGGGTAAAATATAGACAACATTTTTACCAAAAGGTAACATGCGTGGTCTCTAGTCCAATTTCAAATAAAGTCTTCATTCTTATGTGAATGCTTATGAGCACAGCTTTTACTACCAACATCGCAATCAGTTTTCTAGACTACTGAATTATGACCTGAGATAGCTCTGATTGCTGCCAGACATGTTATCTCTGGCCAGCAGTAGTATTTAAGTTGCATCCCTTTTTAAGATATTTACAACTTTATACTTCCCTTGATTTCCTTTGATCATAAATTATTTTCTCACCTATACTGCATTTAAGGCTTCATCTCACCCCTATCTCCAGTTTTTTGAACCTCCCTTGAAATCAGTTTCAATAGCTTATGAACCACGTTGTCAGATTTAGTGACAACAAAAACCCTACTTCTCTAGAACCAATTTTCTATACAGTATTTGCTTTCCCATTGCTGATATGAATTATGTAACACTTAAAACTCAAGGAAGAGAGATTTATTTTCTCTTGGCTTCAAAGGGGTCAGTCTGTGATGTGCTAGCTTCAAGGTAGGAACACGATGGTGGAAGGGCATGGTAGAACAAAGCCATGAGTTCACTTTAATTGCAAGTCAGAGCAGAGGAGCAGAACTAGAGAGGAAAAGGCCAGAGGCTGGATATAGACTTCAAGGTCATAACTTCATGACACCCAGACAACCCCTGAAGTAAACTTTACTAATTCCTTAGGCAACTCACAAGACAATTAAGTTGACAGTTAAGCATACATCACACCTGATATTCAGGGATTTGCATAATCTTGCCTTAAGTAGTCTGTCCAAGTTTGATTTTGTTTCTGCTGTCCCTAAGCCATTGGCTCCAATAAAATCAACTGCTGTGTGTTAACTGCCCTTCATGCTTTTCAGTCTCTGTCGTCTGCTGTGTTGCCCTGTTTCATGTACTTTACTGCAACCCTCATCTCTACACATTCCTTTCCACCAAGACAGAATACAATGTAGTACATTTAAATACAGAATTCAGACCTTTACTATGCTAGTCAGCTTCCCATTTCTGTAACAAACTACCTGAGACAGTGAACTTAAAATATGACAGGCTTAGAGGTTCCAGTCCATGGTCAGTGATTTGTTGCACTGGAGCCTGGGGCAAAGCAATGCATCAGAGAGGAATCATATGGAGAGGAAGCTGTTGCCTCATGACCAGAACACAAAAGAAGAAAAGGAAAAAGTTAGAGTCCTAGTATCTCCTTTAAGGGTACTCCCTCCAGTAATCAGAAAACTGTTCACTGGGTCTCACTACTTATAAAGTTGCATCACCTCCGAGCAAAGCCCTGGCTGGGAACCATACATTTAAATTGTGTGTCTGTAGGAGGAATATCCACATCACACCAGGAACATATTTTAGTTCCACTCTTAGTTCTGTCCCCCAGCAAATGTATATTTTTCTCACTTAGTAAATAGGAATGCTAGAAATAATAATTGCAATAACAAGTTATAATAATATACATGAGCATTTGGAAAGATGTTGGTCAAAACATACAAAACTTCAGAAATAAGCTCAAGAAATCTATAAAGCATAGTGACTATACTTAATATCAATATATTCTTTAAAATTTCTAAGGAAGTTAATTTTCACAGTTCTCTTTGGACACGAAAATAAAGAGTATGTGAGGGAAATACATGAGTCAGCCGCATTAAATTAGTAAAGCTTA
>PVKA01030839.1:0-26899 GCA_004027165.1 Ctenomys sociabilis | reverse complement strand
TGGACTAAAGAGCCTTCTTAGGATTTTTTTTTTTTTTTTTTTTTTTTTTTTGCGGAACCAGGGATTGAACTCAGGCCCTTGAGCTTGTCAGGGAAGCACTTATTCCACTGAGCCATCTCCCCGGCCCCTAAAGAGCCTTCTTAGGCAGGCACAGTAACCTGGGTTCGATCCCCGAGCCTGCTGTGCTGGCCCCATCTCCAGGGTGCGCTGAGATGGTGAATGAGACTGGGCATGGTGGCGCATGGCTGTAATCCCAGTGCTTGGAGACTGAAAACAGGAGGATCACTATGAGTCAAATCTATGAAGTGAAACCCTGCCGACGCTATACTAAAATACAACAACAACAACAACTACTACTACTACTACTACTACTACTACTAATAATAATAATAATAATAATGATAATAATAATAAATGAGTAGAAAAAAGTCTATATAGTGAGAAAAATGTAATTGAGGATTGGCTTCTTAAAATGTCTCTGAATAATTTACCCAGCTGAACCTTTTGAAGTGTGTAATGCGCAATAGTGAAAGAAATAGGAAATAAAAATACTTATGGAAAAAGTGAGCCAATTAACAAATTATTAGAGAGCCGAGGCCTCCGCGATGACCTCAAGGAAGCACAGCACCCGGAGACCCGCGCTTTATTCCATATGACACGGCTGCGTATCTGGGGACTTGGCTCCGTACGTGTTGATAAAAAAGCCAATGTGACGGGGCTGTGGCATTAACCTGGCACTAGGCCCAGCTAATAAAAACCAGGCCCGCCAGGACAGATGCCAGGCACACACCAAACCCAGCCTCGCTGAGTTCATTTTCTTTCTTCTCCCCCCATTTTAAGGGTCATCAGCAAACCCTCCCAGCTTTGTTCCAGAGTAAATGAAAACCTTGTAAAACTTTAAAAGGACAGTTAAGGTTTAGAGACATCCTTCTCTTTGAGTTACAAGTTTGAGAAGCTGGATTTAACAAACAAATAGGACCCTATTTATTGCTCACAATAATCAGAAAGTGGAAGAAAGAGAAACGTGTGCTGACGGCTTCTCTATTCTGCCTACTTCGTGAATATGTTGTTTCATTTTAGTAGAAAGTTTTTTATGGATGGATGGATTGATTGCGTCCAAGTTGTATATATTTTTTAAATAAAGCCAAAAACAAAATGAAAGCAATAAACCTGGCTTTTGGGTTGTAAAAAGTACTAAGTAGAAGAATAAAGAAGAAAAGGGATGGCACCTGCAGAAAGAGGGACAGCACCAGGCTCTGTCTGCGCTTCTCCTGTGTAGCTGCAGAAGAGGGCGAGAAGCTGGGACACAACAGGATGGCTCGTGCCTGGCTTACGGAGTTTGTCTCGGACATCAAAATAATTAAGATGCATTATGTGCATGCATCAGTTCCCCAGGATAAATGCAAACATGATGTACTGTAAATATGCATTTTATTTTTTTATTTTTTTGCAGAACCAGGGATTGAACTCAGACCCTTGCGCTTGCCAGGAAAGTGCTTACTCCATCTCGTTGGCCCTGTAAAATGCACTTTAAAAAGATTGTTTAAAAGATAATTACAAAGAGGCTGACCAGCTAGTTCAGTAAATTAAAGGACCTTCTTAGATAGACACAGGGACTGGGGTTCAATCCCTGCATGCCATGCTGGCCCTGGCCCTGTGATACACTGAGACTAGGCATGGTGGTGCACAGCTGTAATCCCTATGCTTGAGAGGCTGAAAACAGAAGGATCACTGAGTCTGATCTGCATAATGAGACCTTGTACCGAATACCAAAAAAAAAAAAAAAAAGAATCCAGTAAAATTGTACTTTAAAAATGAGCATATACCACTGATGTTGGCTCATTCCGTAATCCCAGCACTTGGGAAAGCTGAGGCAGGAGGATCACTGAGAGCTCAAGGTCATCTGGAGTTACAAAGTGAGTTCAAGAACAGCATGAGCTGCACAGTGACATCTGTCTCAAAAAGAACAACAAAAAAAAAACATGAAATATATTTCCAAATGAAAACAGAAGTTCAAGTTTAGTTCTTCTATGGTGTTCCACGTAATGTGCCTCGGCTGAACGCTGTGTTTCCAAACGTGAGAGGCTGTGACCCTAAGGCACAAGGAGATGTTACTAGGAGATGGAGCTGTGGGGAGCAGGTTGTAAAGAAAATCATGATTGGGAACAATGTCCTCGTGGAGGCTTGGCTGTCCCGGGGTTCCCTGCTCTCTACCCCGTGCAGCCACTCCATGACAGAATGCACCTGTGAATCCCCATGGGACTCAACATGCTGACCTAGAAGCTCCTGGTTTGCAGAAGGCAGTTAGAGCCAGAGTGTGCTGACGGGGCATGCAGAGCAGCCCCTGCAGGGGTTTCTGCACTCTTCACTTAACTACTACATACCTGATAATGCCCTGCTTCTAAAGCTCTGAACGCAGGCTTAGAGTCAGCTTATTCTGCTGGAATTTCTGTGCAGAGCCAAGAGGATTCCCTGTTGTACTCAGGACCTGGGCCCATGGGAACGGATCAGGACCTAGTCTCGAACCGATGATGCCCCACACATTGGAGGGTGTATGAACTTCCTGTTTCACATAGCCTTTTATTTCTAGTGCAAGAGTTTTTTTGACTTTTTTAACTAATGCAAACCTATTGATTCTCTCCTCCCTCATCCCAGGAAACAAAACAAAATAATGCCTTTTGACATTGTTTCTAGAATTTTATTTTATTGTTTTCTTAATTTATTTTTTAAGCATTTGGTACAGGGTCTCACTACACCGCTCGGACTTGGAGTGATCCTCCTGTCTCAGCCGCCCAGTGCTGAGACAGGCATGCGCCACCATGCCCAGTCTTGGTGGCCAGCTCAGCCCAGGGCTGACATGGTGTGTGGTATGGGGATAAAACCGGGATTCCTGCATTTGCCAGGCAGGAGCTTAGACTGCCAATTTATCTCCCCAGCCCCATCACAAACCTTTTCTGTTTGACATGCTTTGAATGTTGTTATTTGGAAGAAGTGTCTGTGTGCATGTGTGCGAGTGTGCAAGTATGTGCGCATGTGCGTGCATGTGCATGCGTGCTTGTGTGTACATGTGTGTGGGGGCAGTAGGGTCCTGGGTCAGTGACCCCCGAGTTAGGAGGTCCTAGTTCTATGCATTCCTAGTTCCATGTGAAAAATGTACATAAAGCATGAAACATTAGCCCTCATATTGTCTTGAATTACATACTAATGTTAATTGTTCTCAGAACTGGATTTTTTGTTCTAAAACATTAGAACAATTTTTTCTTTTGGACTAAATGAAGTAGTGTTAAAGCACCTGCAAGCAGGCGCAAGGGCAAGGGTTCGATCCCCAGGCCTGCTAGCCATGCTGGCCCCTGCCGGATATGCGCTGAGACAGCAATTGAGACTGGGAGTGGTGGCGCAAGCCTATAACCCCAGCTCTTGGGAGGCTGTAAACAGGCGGATCACTGTGAGTCTGATCTAGTAATGAGACCTGGACACCCTGTAGACCCTTCCCTAGAAAAATACAATAAATAAATAGATAAATAAAGTATTGTTAGCTGGAGCCAGTTCAACATGGGGAGAGATGTCAGACTGATGAAAGGTGTGCAGCCTGATTTAAAATCAAACCCTGAACCTTTTTAAAGAATAATAAAACATATTTACACACACACACACACACAGATAAACTCCACCTGCAAATCAAGAAGATAGTGCTCACTGAGAATCGACCATAAAGGCACCCTGACCTGCATCTTCCAGCCAACAGAAAAGGTGAAATGCAACCCACTGGTCTGCAGGACTCTGCTACAGCATCCTGAGCCAACTGTGATGCTCTGGGTCTAGGAAATGAATAATTATTAGCATGCTAGGTCCTCTGTGGTGCTTGGAAATTTGATAAAGAGCTATCAGCAAATACCAAGGATGATTACACAGGCCTGTAATCCCAACACTCTGGAAGGCTGAAGCAGGAGGATCACAAGTTCAAGTCCAGCCTGTGTGACTTAGTTGTACAGCAAGTCTCCATCTAAAGAAAAATGGGAAAGGAGACTAAAAATGTAGTCCAGCACAAAGACCCTTGGTTCAGGCTTCAGACTGCAGAAGTAAATATCAGACAGATTCTCACTAGTTGGTCAAATGGCTTGCTGGATTTGTTTCAGTCATGGTAAATTAAACATGTATTTTTACTTTTGTGCAGGACTCTGAGCCAGATGGATGTGATTGGGGCTCCTTCAAAGGTTTCCAAAGACCAAACTCCATGCCCTTCTGAAGACTTGGGTCTTCTAAGCAGTACCCTTTTCCCCTAGTGTGTCTGACTATTAATCTTGACTTGTCAGCTTCACTGGATTAAGCAGCACCTAGAAGGGTGGTAAAGCCCACTTCTGGTGGCCATGGAGGGTCACCTTGGGGTCTATATTTGGGTCCTGTCCCTTCCTCTCTGGCACTGTTCCTTGCTCTGCTTGCTTCCAAACAGGAAATGAGCTCTCTAGCTTCCCCACTCCCTCTGGCCATGATACTCCAGCTTGGAGTGGCTGACCATGGACTGAACTTCCTGAAGCCATGAGCTGAATTGAGCCTTGCCCTCCATGTATGGGTGTGGGGTACCTTATCCCAGCAACATGAAAGCCAACTAATACACAATGTGATGAGGAAAACAGGCTCAATGTTTCAAGAAACATTTGAGTATTGTCATTGTCATACAGGAGATGTTTATGCCCCTGAATCTCAAATTCATAGCCCTCCATGTATTTAGAGATAAGGTCTCTAAATTAGGCTTAGTGGAGATGTTGACAGTCTTAGTGTAGCTTGATAATCATGGGATAATTTTAGTGTCTTTATGAGAAGAATTAGAGATATGAGGGAATCTCCCTAAGGACACAGCAAGGGGTCAACCACCTGCCAGGGCCCTGGAAGAGAGGTCTTCAAGAGAATCACAAGTGTCAGCACATTGACCTCAGAAGTAAGTGTCTGTTGCTGAAGTCACCCAGTCTATGGAAATCTGCCATGGTGGCCTGAGTTGCCAAAGCCCTGTGTGGGCCTGTCCCTGCATAAGGCACTGGTGTGGCTCTCCTGAGACACAACTTTGTCTCATCCCCCATAATGAGGCTAGAATATAGCAACAAAAGAGCCGGTGCCTTCCACCTTGTAACCACTAACCTCAGTGTGTCACCGTGACTGCAGCAAGAATGGCTTTGCTGATCACTATGTTATGGCTTGGAGTTGTTGGTGGGCAACTAACATGGAGTGCAGCACACATGGGGAAGCCCCTTACTGGCAGTGGGTGTTACCACTCACTAGGCTGGTAGCCAGAGTGGGATAAAAATGGGAAAGAAGAAAGATAGTGCTTATACTTGGAGAGCACCCATCAGCTCAATTGGATGACGGTCCTTCTGCCTTTGTTTTGGGACATTGGTCTTCAATTTCTTCATCTTTCCAATGCATACTTACACCAACATTTCTCCAGGGAGCTTCCGGGCCTTCAACTTTGGACTGGTGCTGTGTGCTTGATCCTTCTTGTTCTTTGGCTTCCAGCTTCCTGGGATGAGCAGATCCTAGATCTCTCAGGCTCCACACAGACATCAAATAGACTGTCTTGCCTATGATCCTATAAAGCTATCCCATATATAAATCCCCTTGCATAATTACACATCTATTTTGTATTGATTCTGTTCCCTAGAGAACCCTATCTAAATAGCGATAGCATAAATTGGACCAAGGAAAGTTTACCAAAGTAGTAAATTCTTAACAGCAAACACCAGACTCAAGGCCAGGAAAACTATGTCCCTACTTGTGATGATTACATAAGGGTTAAGGAAAATATAATCCATCTGCAGGAGCAGTAGTGTTTCGACACAGATGGGTAGCTTCAGGGGCAGGGAGGTAGATGTGGAGGAGAAAGGAAGTCAGGGCCAAAGTGACAATTATCACAGCTGTGAGGATTCTCGAAATGGTGACCATTACAAAACCTGAAAAACTGGTTTTTATTTTGATCATGTAATTTTTCACTACTTTAATTTGTAGAAAAGTGAATTTATTTTTTAAATTTTCTCATTTTGCCAGGTTTGATGGAACATGCCTGTAATACTACCCTTGGGAGGTTGAAGAAGTAGAGTTGTCATGAGTTTGAGGCCAACTTGGGCTCCACAGTGAATTAAGTCCAGCCTAGGGTGCATAGCATGAACATGTCTCAAAAAAATTGTCCCATTTTATAGGGCAAGAGATTTTTCATCATAAAGAAATAACTGGGGCTGGCAAGAAAACTCAGTAGACTAAACACCTACATAGGCAAGCACAGGGACCGGGTTCCACCCTGGGCAACACATGCTACACTAACCCCACCCCTGGGATTGCTGAGTGGGCCACCAAGGCTGTATGTGGTGGTGTATTCCTGTAATCCCTGCACAGGAGAGGCTGAAGACAGGAGTATCACTACAAGTCGAGATGCATAGTGAGACCCCATACCAATAAAAAATAAGAATAAAGAAATAACTGAAACCAATTCTTATGCACTATGAAAGACTATGCTTACTGATGCTTCCATGAAATTAAGAAGAAAATGACCCATCACAATTGTGTTGGTATTGCTTCCTGCAAACCAGTAGGCATGACACCAAGGCCAGTGACTCAGCGCTCTGTGAAAGCCATCTCCCTTGCCCTGACCACAAGTCTGAATATGCGAGAGATGGATGAGCATCCCGGAATTCACCTTCTGATGTCATCCGATGACTTCTTCAGAGCTGGGCAGTGGCTGATTTAGCACAATAATGAGAACAGGAGGTAAAGAGAAGTGCTGTCATCCAAGCGTTGATATCATTGCATTTGCTGGGAATTGGCTTTCTTGGGCAAAAGGGAGGTGAAGTAGATTTGCCTTTGCAATGTGTATTTCTAAGAGTATTGAGATTTGCAGCAGAAAGGAAGGAACACCAGTGTCAGATGTGTGGAACACTGTACCCTCCCAGCACTCCTGACTGTGACACAGCAGCTTGCAAAAGGCTTCTCAGGAGCTGCACTGCAGACACTAAGATCGTGCCATTCTTTGTGACCATGAGACCATGACACTGTGAACTTGATTTGCAACAGCACCATGAGGGTCCCAAAGGATCAAGCAAGAGAAATACTACAGCCATCAATCCTGAAGGTCACCAGATCCCTGCTGAAAACTTCTGCAGTACCCCGGCCAATTTATACCAATAAACTCTGTCAGTGCTGTGTTTCTGAACAAGCGAAATGCTGGTTTCTCTGAACTATGGCCTGAACAAAGGCTGGCCAGTATGCCTGCATGTAGGAGTCATAAGAGGATTTAGGAAAATGAATCTGAAGTCGGGTGGGCTGGTTCGGCCCTGCGAACCCAGTGCTTGGGAGACTGATGCCTGAGGACTTGAGTTCAAGGCCAGCCTGGGGAACTACCTGACATAACAAGATCCTGTCTCCAAAAAATAAATAAATAAAAATCATATCTGTCAGGGCATGGGATGTAACTCAGTGCAAAGGCCCTGTGTTTGATTCCTAACACCAAAAAAGGGGGTGGGGAGGACATTGGTAACTAAAGTACAATCAACATTCATTGTTACAATGAACTAAGCACTGAAGCCATGTGCTATCCTCTACTTTCACCAGCCACCAGCTGTGCTTGTTTTAAGGCCCAAGCAGGAGCTTCATCAGCTGCTGATGTCTGCAGAGTGACCTGTAAGCAGGGCATCAGCTTCCTCCTCCCATACCCCCCTTCAGCATTTCTAGCTCTTTCCTGAGCCATGAAGGAGACTGGAAGATGCTGACTGTGTGGGTCCCCACTGCACAACCTGGTTGTGTTAGTGCCATCTAAATGATTTGACAAAGCACTCTGATGCCCACATGTAGTTAAACCAGTGCTCTACGAAACCCTACCCCATGTACACTGGACCAGTGAGGTCTACACTTAGGAGCAGGGACTCTATCACTTGTGGGTTCCAATATGTTTTGCTGCACAGAGACAAAGGACAGTGAAGCATCGTTTGCTGGAGGGGCTGGACAGTGAGCTAGTGGCAGGTGCCCTGCATGTATTCACCCACGTGGTTGCTGCAGAGGCTGGACAGTGAGCGAGTGGTGGATGCTCAGCCCATACACACCTACATAGTTGCCTCCTCTGTTCACCTTGTTCTATACCATAAGATGTTCAAAGCAGGCTGCCCATATCTGTGTCAGGGTTCTCTGGAGGAACAGAATCTATAGGAAATATAGGTGTATTTACTCAGGGGGATTTATTAGGTAACTTACATTATTCCAGGTGGCAGACTCCACAGTGGCCATCAGCACTCTGGAAAGCTGGAGGATCCAGGAGCTCAGCTAAAGAAGCTGGAAGCTGCAGATCTATGGAAGCAAAGGATGCAGCTGAAGTCCAAGAACACAGGCCTAAGAGCTCTCTGCAGAGTCACCTGTGAGAGTGTGCTGCAGAATGGAGAAGCTGGAGACCCACGCCGTACGTGATGGCAGCAAAAACTCACCTGCCGAAGGGCAGTGGAGCTCTCCAAACATGCAGCAGACATCCTCCCTCCTCCAGGGTAGTTAGCCATCCTACCCTGGCTGCACACCCTGGCTGCCCACGGTCAGAGAGGTGCTCCTCCCTTGGGTTCCTGGCTTGCAGACACCCACAGACACACCCAGACATGTGCTCGCCATGCTATTGGGAGCCTCTTGATTCAGCCAAATTAGCACATCAAGATTAACAGTCATGGTGACTCTGACTACTGGGTCATCAAAGAGGGTGAGCATGATACAAGCCATGACATGGCAAGGAGTGACTGCCAGTTTCCAACAGTGGTCATGGAGGAGCTGTTTTCAAGTTAGGACTTCTTCTGAAATGCATACTTTTTTTAATCCCCCAAGAAGAGCAGAGAAAGTTTATGTTTCTCCATGGGCCCAGTGCTTTCCTCTTGTTCTTTCATCTGGGGACCAGAACTTGGCATTGAGAGAGAAATCAGAGGTGGCTCAGAAGAAGTCCATGCACATCAAGAGAACAGCTATGTAGTCCTGTTCCTCATTCAAAGGATGGCAGCAGATCAAATTAAAGCAAGATGCGTACAGACCACAGACCCAGAGAATTCTCAGCTGATCTGAGGCAGAAGTAGCCGCTCATCCCCAATCCTGTGTCAGAAACCACATAGTTCTCATGGGTGACCTCGTCCAAAATAGGTCCTGCCAGTCTCATCTAATCAAGCCCCCACCACATTGTGACTTATAAAGCAAATATTCTCTTTCCAAAGTGGGGCAGCCAAGGCTGAAAGGCTAAATAACTCCAACAAGGCCACCTATTGTACCTTGAGTTTGGTACATGGTCAAGAGCTCTATCTGGCCTTCTTGGCACATGCTGAGACTCTGCTTACGTCCTTGATGAGGTTGGTTAAAAACCAACAAGATTCCTGAAACATTCTCCATGCAGCCTACTTTAGATAAGGGCATGGTACATAATAAATTAAGAATTGTGCCCCTTCCCTGAGTGAGGTGTTCTGTGATTCTAATAGAAATCTTAAAGAAGAACAAGACATTAAAAAAATGAAAACAAATATGTCAGAGTGGACATGTTGTTTTGTTTTTGTTTTTGTTTTTGTTTTTTGTTTTTTGTTTTTTGTTTTTGGTGAAGTGGTGAAATTCTAACCAGCAGTCCTCCAGACAATGCCAATCCAAGCTTCTTTGTCGTTCACAGTCTGGGCCATGCTGACTAACAAGGAGAAATGACCTCAGCCACCTCAACCGTTCATGCCCTCACAATCAATCCAGAGGCTACCAAGTGAAAATGGATTGCAAATTGGAAATATTCAGCAAAAACGGGATGCATTTCTTGCCAGAAAAGCAAGCTGTAGACTCGCAAATGACATTTTCAAAAATGCTTATGTGGGGCTTGGGCCACGCACATGTGATTTTCGTTAAGATTGCAAAATAGCATTCTCTACATATTGAAGTGTAAATCACTGCTGTTATTACCCATATTTAACATGCAAATGGCCACAACTAAAGGCTGTGTGGAAAATGGCACTTTCTGCTGTGAGGATTAATACTGTCTATGCTGAGGAAGATGGAGGGTCTTGGTGA
Organism: Ctenomys sociabilis; assembly: GCA_004027165.1. Taxonomy (NCBI): domain Eukaryota; kingdom Metazoa; phylum Chordata; class Mammalia; order Rodentia; family Ctenomyidae; genus Ctenomys; species Ctenomys sociabilis. Next base: position 16,858 of record PVKA01030839.1, on the reverse strand, counting down.
GACTCACTGTGCTGCGCTGGCTGGACAAGGAGCAAGTGGCCATCTCAACCTCTGGCTGCTTCAAGTTGATCCCAGGACCACACCAGAGCCTGGTTGTAGGCCTCCCGCCTGGCCTCTGAGCCGGGTTACTCTACCTTGGCCACACTTACTATTGCTTGATTTCTCACCTTCTTTAAAGTTGAGCTTTTGAAAACCCAGTCTTAATTAGTTTACTTTAAAATATGTCCTCTAGAGCTATTTAGACAAAGGGAATGTGATCCTGAATCCTTTACACAGGATTCAACTCATGAGAAGCAAATTATTCACATAAAGCAGGGGATTATAGGCAAGATCTTTACAGCTCCTGCAAAGGGGCTCCAGTTGACCTTGATTTCTCTTGCTTTCTGAATTTCAGATGCTCAAAGGGGCTGCTGGTGCCAATGTCAGCTGCGCCTCTTGAGGAAGCCCCACCTTCCCAAGGCTCTACCAGCCTCTCTCTTCTGTGACAAAGCCATGATCCTTCCTGTGTTTCCCAGTACCAAGTCAGTTCTGGGGTCTCTCCCATGTGCTATGTTGAACAGATCATATTCTCTGTTGAATGGATCTGTAATTCTGTTCTTTGTTTTGCCTTGCTCAGCTGCTGTGTCAGTGTAAACCACCTATACTATTATGCACATAAGAAAGCTGTGACTCTATGTCTTACTTATTTGTATCCCAGGGACTGGACATTAGAAGAGTCATCAGACATCCCCTGCTCTAAATACACTCACTGAAAACCAGAAAGATGGAGTGCCCTGGGTGTGGGTATGCAGTGTATGGCTCTGGGTTTCCCTGGGCCCTGGTAGATATAGGAACCAGCATTTTATGGGCTCAAAATTCTGACTCCCATTGTCTTTTATCATTATTTTTACTATTTAAATTTTTATTTATTTATGTATTTGATACAAGGATTCAGTATGTAGCTCAGACTCATAGTGATCCTCCTGTCTCAGCCTCCCCAGTGCTGGGATCAAAGGCACGCACCACCATACCTGGTTTCAGTGGCCAGCTCAGCACAGGCTGGCATGGAATACAGTACAGGGGATCAAAGCTGAGTCCTATAGCTTGCCAGGTATGTGCTTAGACCACCAAGCTGTCTCCCTGGCCCTTCCTGTTGTCTTTATAACATATCAAAGACTCTTTCACACGTTGTCAATTATGGCTACTTTTTATGAAACTACCTATTCTTATGATGAACTGATGAAAAAGCAATGCAAATTTTTTTCAACATTTCTTTACATGAAACTATTTTCTTTCCCTTTCTTTTCTTTATCTTGGGAGTTGGGATCAAACTCAGGTCAGGCAGGTGCTTCTGCCACTGAGGCAATTTAATTTAAATTCATTAAATTAATTGATCAGAGCTAAAATAGTACCCTATCCTGGTGACATTACGTTCACATTGTCACACTTTAACATTGTAATAGTTAATAGTTTTAAAAAGTACCATTGTGTACTTTTAATATTTTTTCATCACATATAAATAGAAATTCTGCATCAATTAAGAAATAATTCCTTATTTCTCCTCCACCCATCCCCTGGTTCTTTTGACCTATATTATCTCTTTGTTAATTTAATTTAAATATTTGATATAAATATTTGATACTGCACAGAAGATCCCATTTGTATAAATTGCTTCATTCAGTATAGCTCTTCCAAAAATTTTCCATGCTATACCATGTTCTAGAGATGTGTTACTTTACATGATTGAATACTATTCTTTTAAATAGATATGCTATTTATTGTTAATTTGTGCATAGGAGACCCGTGGCTCCATCCTCTAGCTCTTCACTGTGCTGTGAACATTTGTGTGTAAGAATACACTGGTGTCTCTGGCTTTGATTCTCTTGTATATTCACTAGGGGTTGACTGGTTCTGAGGTTTGTGCTATCTTTAACTTTTTGAGAACTTTGCAAAACTCTGTTCCAGCACATTTTCCTTCCTGGGACCCATACTGAGATGTAGTAAGAACACAATCTTTATTATTATTTTTTTATAATTTTATTGAGAAACAAATAATGAGACAGTTTCAAAACCGATTAGTAGGAAAGTTTCAATAATAAATACATTGCCTACTGTTGTCTTAGTGGCACAATATTTATTATCAAGGAAACTATGTAACTCTCCCCTAGAATGGGAACATGAGCTGTGCTCTGCTTTGGCTGGAGAACAAGTGGGTTTACTCCTCAGCCTGACAAGTAAGAGCACTGAAAGGCCTTGGGGACATGGGCTCCACCTGGGAGCAGCCGTGAACTCCCAAGGCCTCCCGTGTACTGAGGGACAAAGACGCACACACATTTCATTACTGTGGCATAACCTACTTCATCCTAACCAATACATGGGCTGCTTTTCTCTTGAGCTACAAGGGACCTGGCCACATTTTTCTCTTCAAGGAAAGTGAATGAATTTACTGAACCATAACATATATTGAAAGGCTTTGATGCTCTGTCACTGGAAAAAGAAATTTTTAAAAGTAAGGACCCTAAAGAAATGAAGCCACACAGACAGAAACGTAACATGTCTTATGGAAAACAGCTCAAAGGTACACAAGAGACACTGTCAAGCTTGCTGCGAAGAGAGATGCAGCAAGGCGGGCATCTAGGCTTTTATTTCAACATGAAAGCTGAGCAACATGTGGGGAAAGTCACGGAACAAACTGTTGATGGCAACAGAAGAAATGAGCTCAAGAACAAACCTTGGGGACCAGTGAACAGCTCAGTGGACTAAGCACCTGCTTAAGCAAATTCAGGGACTGCAGTTCGATCCCCAGCACCACATGCCATGCCAGCCCCAGCCCCCAAGTGTATTGAACTGGCCACCGAGACCAGGTGTGGTGGTGCCCATCTGTACTCTCAGTGCTGGGGAGGCTGAAGACAGGAAGATCATCATGACATGAGTCTGAGCTGCATAGTGAGACCTGGTACCAAATACTTTAAAAAACAAAACAAACAAAAAAGCATTAACCTTGGTCTTTCCCTGGTGAGAAAGGATTAAAGGGCAGAGAGAAAATTCAGATGGACACAGACATGGGATAGACCAACATAGACCAGATGGCCAGGCTGACTGCTTTCCAAAGACCTGGGTTCTGTTCTTGAACATGAATGAGCCTCATAAGTAAATTATTTGAACATGTTTCCAGGTCAGGACCACCCACAGGAGGAGCGAAGAGCAGCTTTGGCCCCTGACTTGAGTTTGGTCTTTCCTCTTTTATCAGAGGATGGTTGATAGTTTCTTTTTCTGTGTTCTCATGGCATGGGTAGACAATCAGTACCTAGACAATGAACCCATGGCTGGGTGGAGCCCAGGTCATGTTCTGGATGAATTCCTGCCCGCCTGCTTGGATGTGAATGTCCTAGCCCTCTGCATAGAGATGCCAAGTGAGGCCCAGAAGGATACAGTCTGCAGGCCTGGTGCTCCCCTTTCTTGCAAAACAGCTGGTGACAAGTGGTGGTGTGTGTGTGTTCTTCAAGATGGGATTGCCTCACCCCTGGAGCCTGGCCCTGCCCCTCTGAGATGGCAATTGAGACTGGGCGTGGTGGTGTGTGCCCAGTCTCTCTTGGGAGGCTGTAGACAGTTAGGCAGATCTAGTAGTGAGACCTTGAACACCCTGTAGACCCTTCCCTAAAATTCAAAAACAAACAAACAAAAAAAGATGGGAGCATCCCTCCAAGGGTCACATAGAAAATTTCACACTTATGCGTTTTGCCGCTGTGTCCATGGGCATATAAGCTGCGTTTACCTTGGTGGTATGAACATCAGAGCTAACACGGTTTCATCTTCAATGCTTTGACAGTCCTGCGAGTCAGATGCTGCTGTCCACTGTGACAATCAGGTAAAGTATTTTTAGACAGGTTAATCACAGACCTGTGGCAACTGTCACACACAGAATTGAAGCTACAGAGCTCCGCATGGTGCCAGTGTCCTCCAGGAAAATCACAGCCAGACTGTGTGGGGACAACGGTTGGAATGGAGGATTTGGGAAGGTGACTTTATGATGGACATGAGCAAAAAATATACTTCATGTTTAATTAAAAATAAAAACGAAACATCTATTGCTATAAATGACACACTGTTATGAGGCACCCTCAGATCCCCTCCCCGTGCTCTGTATGCACACAGCGTGCTCATCAGCACATTCTCCAGCAGCTCTGGAGCCCTCTTTTCTGAGTGTCCTTACAAGGTAGGATCAGAACGCTGGAGAATAAGGCTGCCGGGTGCCCATGGGGAAATGGAAGAAGCTCCCAAGAGCACGTGGCTGTGTCCTCACCCCTTTTAGTCACCAGACCTGGCAGCACATGACTCCTAGTTCTTTCCTAAAGTCAAAGTGACCATTAAAGGGAAAGTGGAAAGTGCAGCTAGGATGACACAGCTGAGTCCCGCAGGAAGAAGCACTCCAAAGGTGCTGCAGGAAGCGTCAGAGACAACAGATGAGGGTGCTCAAGGCAAGGGAGTGGACTGTGAAGACAATTCATGTCAATGTGTCTTTTATTGCAATGAATTGGTCATAGCTCATACATACCCACTTTAAGGAGAATGCCCTTAGGGTAAAACACACAGACCACACACTTCAGTTGAAAGACTTCACCACATGACAACAACTTTATGTGCACACTAGTGTGACTACCACATCAACAAGGAACTAAATAGTCTCTTTTTTCCCATTTGTTTCCTTCATATGACACTGTTCTCTTTTCTACAACCACAGGTTGGTATTGCCTGTTCTTCAGTTACAATTAAATTAGATCTTGTAGGTATACTTTCTGTGTCTGATTTTTGGTACATAGTTTTTAAGATATAACCAAAGTGGGGTGCATATAGGATGAGCTTTTTCATTACTGTATTGTATTCCATTGAATAAATGTATGAATAATCTATTTTATGTATTTGGTACAGGGTCCATAGAGTGTCACTACAAGTTTGGACTTGTGGTGATTCTTCTGTTTTTCAGCCTCCCAACACCTGGAATTACAGGTGCACACCACCATGCCCAATCTCAATCACTGTCTCAGCACACCCAAGAGGGCAGGATCAGCACAACAGGTCGGGGATCAAACCCCAGGCCCCTGCACCTGCCTTAGAAGGCAATTCAATCCACTGAGCTATCCGGATGGCCCTCAAGTAATTATTTATAAGTACTTCCATATCCATCAAGAGATAAGTGGATAAAGGGCCAGCCAATAAGCTCAGAGGATTAAAGTGCCTGCAAACAGGAGCAAGAGCTGTAGGATCAAACCCCAGGCCCACCATGCTGGCCCCACCCCCAGGGTGGTGCACTGAGACAGCAATTGAGACTGGGTATGTGCGCCTGCAATCCCAGCAGCTCTTGGGAGGCTGTAAACAGGAGAACCACTACGAGTCTGATCTAGTAGGGAGGCGCTGAGCACTCTGAAGACCCTTCCTTAAAATACAAAACAGAAAGAAAAAAGAGAGGTAAGTGGATAAAGATAAGGTCACGAAAGAAAGAGGAGGCCATGTTTATATACAATGGACTACTGCTCTGCCATAAAGAAGGGTGAACTGAAGTCATGTACAAGAAAAGGGATGTGCGTGGGGGTCATAATGTCAAAGGAAATAAAGTAGACAGATGCACTTAAATATCACAGGGCTTCTTTGATCTGAGTAAGCCACAGTAAATTTAAAAGGGTAATAGAAAAGGGAGATGGATTGGTTGCAAAGGGAAAGGGATGAAAAGATGGAGGAAGGGGGATGGAGGAGAGTGGAAGAGGACGCAGAAAGCATCAAGGTTCCTGTGTGCATGTGCTTCCCCCACACAAGGAAGTAATCACTGAGCACGAAAACATGAACTCATAAAAGGATCGAGTTTTAAAAATCTTTATAGGCTGGTGAGATAGCTCAGTGGACCAAGCACTTACTTTCATGCTCTCTTTCATTTTTGTTGTTATTTGTGGCCCAGACATGACAAGGAATGCCTGTCTGTCAAGCATTTCACTTCAAGAGCCAGGTTTATTTTGCTAGGCAATTTAGTGACTCAGCAAGACCCTACCTCAAAATAAATACATAAACAAAAGGCCTAGGGATGTAGCTCACATTGATAGCCGTGGCTTCAATCTCTACTGCTAAAAGAAATTAAAATAAAAAGTAGTGCTAATAGATAGACAATTCTAGTATTATACTAAGAATCAGTGAAATGTGCACTGTGTCAGAGTAAATTTTGTTGTATAAATCATATCTCAAAAAAAAAAAAAAAAAAAAACCAACATTGATAAAGAGGTAGTCACAAGGCCACGGATCAACACTGTAGGAATAACACCTTCATCCTGTGTGATAACAGTGTCAGAAAGGGCCCTGGCCCTGGGAAGTGACAAGGAAGGCACCCAGCCTGGAGCACTTGGCTGGATGGAGATGGGCCATGACCATGTGTGGGTCCATCCTGGCAGCACCCACTGAGGAAGCGGAGTCAGTGCCACTCAGAGTGTGGCCAGGCACCCAACGGTCTTCAGGACACTTCCTATTGGCCCACAAAAACAAGTGATTTTCCCAGTAAAGCAAAGATATACTTCATTTGCGCAGTTCATCATGTACTCTAGGGTGTCATTAGAGCAACATCCCAGGCCCTACCTTGGATCACATCATTGGTCTGACCACTTCTGATCTCTAATGTGGTGGATTGCAATGGATGCAACCCACAAAAGCTAAAGAACCATAGGGGCTTCCATAACTTTTAAGACCATATGAAATTCCGGGGATAAAAAGCTTGGCAAACTCTGTTTAGTTCAAAGCAACAGGTGTGGTCTAACTTCTGGTTTTCCCCAAAGATGCTCCTGTATGATCCATCAATAAGTCTCCTGGGGTATTAGAACCCTTGGGTTGCTTGACACCACTGAGTCCCGAATCTTAATTCCCATGTGCAAATATCAATGTCCCTCTAACAAGGATGGTAAGACAGACAGCTGTGGTGGCTTAAGTCTGTAATCCCAGGATTCAGGAGGCTGAGGCAGGAAGATCACCATGAGTTCAACTCCAGCCTGAACTACACATAGTGGGAGCCTGTCTCAATAATACAAAATACAGAAATAAATAAGAAACCTTTTAATGGGACAAATGTAGAAGAGAATTTCTCCGCTACTGAACCCAATAACCAAGTGTGCAAATGCCAGAATTCTGCAAGCAGAAGCCAAGTAATGAATTACCAGCTTTAATCCAGATCCCCCTCTACATAGATCAGACAGTAGAGAGCCCCAAATGACAATAGCTGGGACCTCGATCAAAGCCCAGTTTCAATGTGACCTCAACCCCATGGCCTGAGCTCCATAGACTTCTTCAGCCCACCCCATCTGGCAGCCTCCTGCGAGCTCCACTTTTCTGTGCCTCAGCCACAGGACTAGGAGGACACATGAGCACTTTGGAGATGGAAATGGGGATATCAAGAAAGAAAGAGTGACGGTCCTGGAGCAGGCAACACGTAGAACAGGGATGGTGTAGAAGGGGTGTCCAGACAGGGTGTGCTGGTGCTCACGGCCACTGCCCTGCTTTCTGATGAAATTTTCCTTTCCAAACCCAGCTGTGAAGGTTGGCCAAGGCCTCAGGCTGGGAGATGCTGAAGGATCTACTATTCATTTTGGTTTTTACTACAATGACTGAACACAGAGCTTTCATATGGGGCTACATCACCACCTTCGTATTCGACATTATATTTTGAATAAGACCTTGTGAATCTTGCTGCCTCAGCTTCCCACAGAGCTGAGATTACAGCCTGCATACTCCGACGTTTTCTTCCACCTCAGGATTCCCAGCAGAAGAGGCACCGGATGTAGATTCACTACTTTCTTCTGGTCAGGGCAGCCGCGCTGTGGCCAGAGTTAAGCTGCAGGGACAGATGTGCATTCCAGTGAGAAGGCCGGCTGGTGACTGCTCGCCACCTGTTGGGAGGGAGCCCCTTCGTCATCCGTCAGCAAGTACCACACTGTGGTGGTCACAGCTCAGTATTTCAACCACAGAGACGACTTTTTCAAGGCAGGAATGAGAACCCTTGGATATGATTTCTCTCTCTCAAGGGAGGTATCTCCCCAGATAGTCTCTCCCAGAGCTAACAGTGAGAGAATCACTCACTCTTCCAGCCCAACACTTGACGCTGCAGTGATGGACAAATTCAACTGAACAAGCACAAGCTTAGCCCTCCACCTGCTCTGGCCAGAAGTGAACCAGGTTGACCTGGAAGAATTTGCAGGGGTCCAGGGCAGGAACAAATAGGACCCTATCTGCCTGATAATTACAGTAAAAATGAAGAGGGGGAGGGGGAACAGGGGAAGAGACAACAAGCATAGAGCACAGAAGTTTAAATTTGTTTCCATTGCTCACAACTGCGCACTGGAGTCTGCTCTGAGATCGCAAAGGGGTGACATCACTTTTGCTCCTGAGAGCTTCCAAGGTTACAGCACAGATGTTGGGCAACTGAGCCAGAGTGCTGAGAGCCTCTCAGGGGCCAGCTGCTCCACTGCTTGCACAGGAAACACCAGGGTGACCTGAGCCATGGGCTATAGGAGCAGGGTCCTCCTGCCTGCACTGCCTCCCTTCTGTCACCATAAAAGGTGGGAAGTGTCCCCAGAGTGCTGAGCACAGACGGGGCAGAGAGGCTGGCTCTCAATCTAGACTGGGATCCTTGTATAGCTGTGTTCAGTGCAGTACAATACATGATAGTTAAATCTTGGAAGTGGACCGTGTGTCCAACCACAGATGAATGGATAAAGAAAATGTGATACTATCCACAGCGGATCATCACTCTGCCCTAAAGAAGGGTAAACCTGAGTCATTTGTAGGGCAGTGGACAGTATTTGAGGCTATAATGTTAAATGACATAAAGAAGACACACGGGCTTTCCTATTCCCTGGCTTCTCTTATGTAAGAAAACTAAAGTATAAACGAAAAGGTAAATAAAAGTTGATGACAGGAAGGAGAGAGAGGAGAAGAGGAAGGGCATGGAAAATGGAAGAGCTATATGTGCACACCAATTGCCACGAGCAATGACATCATTATGCACTCCAAACACAGGGCAATAAAATGAAAAACTGAGGGCCAGGGAGATAACTCAGTGCAATAAGTGCTTGCCTGGCAAGCGCAAGGTCCTAAGTTCGATCCCTAGTAACACACACACACACACACAAAAAAAAAAAAAAAAAAAAAAAAAGAAAAGAAAAGAAAAGAAAAAAGAAAACCAGCACCCTGCAAAGGAGAAAACTGAGGCAGGCAGGTGCAGGACCTAGAACTTATAGACACAGTGTTGGCAAGAGCAGGGAGGAGGGCAAGTTCAGGCTCCAGATACAAATTGAACCTTACGTTGTTAGTTTTGCCCTGAAGCCAATGGCTCAAATGGGCACTGGGCATGTTCCCTGAGCTCCTGGTTTCAAGCTGGCCTAGGGCTCCTTCAGAACAGCCTTATTGGGGACCCTGCCTCTTGAGATTGGTTACTAGCCTGTCATCCTCACAGGCTAGAAGATCCACTTTATTATTGCCTGTGCATTTGTGGACTTAAACATCTACAGGAGGTACACATGGCAAAAGAGTTTCTTGGATGGGTTGCTAACTTACCTACAAAACTGTCATGGCCCACACAAAAACATCACATAATTTCTACCTCTTAAGTGGACTTTCACGCAATCGAGCTCATTCTGTTGCTACCATCACGTAGGCAGAGAACAGACTGTACTTGCTTTGGCTACTATCGAGTAGAAAGAAGGAGAGCAGACAGATAGCAAGATGAGAGCACTGTCCAGCGCCTCAAGGACGCCATGTACTGGGACACAGAGGGGGACAACAGGCTCCTAGGAATGCAGCCCAGGTAGGAAGATCCGAGGCGATAAGTGGAGGCCAAGCTAATCTCAGACATTCCGCAAGGCTAGAACCACTTAACTGTGACCATTTTGAAGCACAAAAAGCTCCCTGCACATGAAAATGCACCTTCCCAGGCCTCAGAGGGCAGAGAGAGCTGCTCACAGGCACCCTTCTTGGCCACAAATTTTCATGTTGGAGCCAGAAATGAAATTTGAACCAAAAAGCAATGGTCCGGTTTCATAATTCCCGAGCTCTCTCATGGACCAACATGGATTGAGGTTCATTCTTGGAGCCACAGACCCTGCCAGATGGATGATGTGAATGTAGATTCTGAATCTGGTTATTGAGCAAGGGGGTATCTCAAAGAGACAGCACTGAGGAATAGAGTCGAGGTGCCAGATGCCATGAAAGAAAAGCACAACACACAATCAAATTTGAACTTCAGATAAGCAAAAATGAACATTCCTTTGGTATAAGTTCCTTTGCAATGTTCGTGGTATGAAGAAGAAGAAAGTCAGAGAGCATAAGAACAGGGAGCTGGTGCTCAAACCCAAGGTCACAGGGCTCCAACCTAATGTTCTGGCCCTGGTGGAGGTCTTATTTCTCATCAGAGATAAACCAGACTCTGGTTCCTTGCATGCTGTCCAGAGAAGGATGCACACGTGCTTGTCCTGGGCTAGCTGGCAGTGATCGGGGTCCCCAGAAAGCACATCCTAGTTGCCCACAGCTATGTGTCCTGCCCTGGGTGGTGCACATGGAGGACACCAGGAACTGGTGATCAGAACCAGTCTTACAGCCAGGATGCCGATGCTGGAAGCTGCCCCAGGCACCCACGGAGTTCTCAGGAACCTGCGTCAAAGTGGATGGATTGGGTGAGGAGGAGCATCTGTGTCTCCTGATAGCACCTCCTAGGCTACCAGGCAGGTGGCACTCAGCGTGGGCAGCCATGTGCTCTGTGTCCCTAGGAACCTCTCAGAGTGACCCAATCCAAGCAGAGTGGCCCACTAAGTGGGATTCTTGGAGACTGCCCAGGACTTTCCAGGGGAACCTGTTGACAACTGCTCCTACTGGAAGGCACTGGCTGAATCCCAAAGGTGCCAGGTGCAGGGAAGCATGAGGGGAAAGAATTGAACTCTTCACACATATCACATAGAAACACTAGTCTAAGAGAAGCTAACATACCTCCTACATTATGGGTTTTATATCATGTTCATCATTCACCCTGCTTCTTATTCTATCTACCACAGTTTTCCCATGCTTCAAAACAGATTAAACAACAAAAATGGGCCTGTAATCCCAGCACTTGGGAGGGTAAGGCAAGAGGATCATTGTGAGTTTGAGACCTGGGCTACAAAGTGAGCTCAAGGCCGGCCCAAACTTTGTAGAGAGACCCTGTCTCAAAAAAAGAAAAACAAAAAATGAGAGCCACGTGTAGTGACACACACCTGTAATCACAGCACACAGGAGGCTAAGGCAGAAGGATTTGGACTTCAAGCCCATCCTGGGCAACTTAGTGACTTAGTGAGACTGTTTCAAGATAATAATTTAAAAAATTTTGAAGTATTTGGGAATATAGTCCAGTGTAAGGCCTTGGGCACAATCCCCAGTACCACCAGGAGAAAACAGAAGAGAGGCCAGCCATCTAGGTGCATGTGTGACCCACCAGTCATGGAGATTCAGGACAAAAGGGCAGAAAAACAATTTCTAAGCCCCACACCTGGAGCCAATCAAAAAGCTCCATCTTCAGTTTTTGTGGCATTGGGTGAAGCAGGCATCTGATTGGACAGTTTAGATGTGACATCATCCTGAGTAGTGGGATGCACAGGATGGGCGCCATGCACTTCGTGACCCTTGTGCTCTCTCTTTCTCTATAGTGCACTGTCACTCTGCTGAGCACACCTCCTTGCCTGCCTTGATTATATGAAAACTCTTGCTACCTTTGCACATATCTTGTTCAGTTCTTTGTTCTGAACAAGAAAAACCTGAAAAAAATCTCCAGCACCCTAGAGCCCTGGTGGTAGAAAAGGCGGGAAGCCTCAGGATTCAGAGTTGGACCTGCTCTGACTGGACCAGGAAGAACTAAAACTGCTCGCTACATTCAAAATGAGATTCTGTTGGAGGGTGGAGGCCTGCTCAGCTTCAGACAATGGGCCACAAAAGGGTCCCCTGAAAAGTTCACATGAACTAATTCTGTGTGCTTTCAAACCCAAGTGTTTCTGTTTCTATTTTCACTAATGACTTTACAATGAATGACACAAGCTTAGGGACTAATAAAGATCAACCACAACAGGAGGAAGAAAAAAACAGCTCCAGCCTTCCACTCTGCTGGAATTCATTTAGGGTTACAATGTGGAATGTCCCTGGGCAAGCCACCCACTAAAACAAACAGAGGCCTGCCTGCATACTAAAAGACAACTGAAAGCCAAAGCAGGCCTCTAAGAGGTGGAAGAAAGTGAACCACCTTCGGGTGGGACAAGTATTCAAAGCATTCTCTGTGTGCAGAGTAAAATCATTTATTGTACCATCCAGAGATCCCCTCTCTAAACTTAAGAAAATAAACCAAAGCTCCCCAGGCAGGAGTGTCACAGAAGATGGAAGCAAAAGTGCCCCGCCAGATGGGGGCGCCTGCACTGGCTAAAGGTGTTTCCTTGTTTGTCTGACTCCGAATTCCTGACTGCAGCCAGGAGCAGCTGAATGGGTTTTCCAGGAATGTTCATCCAGTGAATGAATAAGGGAACTGACAAGAGAGACTGAGGTTGCTTCTTTTTTACTCGTAGTCCTTGGGGTGTCAACTTCTAGGTGATGGGATTCTGCTTTAAGAAGTTGTGGTCCTTGTGGTCAGTGCAAAAGCACCTTTTCTTTGTCAAAGGTTTTCTGATTATTAGAAGACAAGCAGGTTCCCCTCTACTGTGACATGAATTTTGTTGGCTTTCTCATCCAGACTTGCTGGGGCAGGGATGATAGATGATATATGGAAGGATGTGGGGCATAGACACTGGAAGGCACTCACGCTGGCCTAGGCACAGTGAGGATGCCAGTGGATTTCTCGAGCAGGCATGCTCCATGGAACAATTGGGTCCCTCTAGCGCTGCCACTGTGGCTTGTCCTAGTGAGGTCCAACGAACTCAACTCCAGCTCATATGCAGGCAAGTCAGGCCAGCCTCTGGGGTGTACAGTTCCTGAAATCCATGTCCATCAACAAACTGAATATACTCTATTCAGGGACATTGGGGGAAGTGGAGGAGAAAGATTGCATCTTAGGCTGTGATCAAAATCTAACAAAATGAAGAAAAGTTATGTTGCTCCAAGCCTAAAAGCCCTAAGGGAAAGTTTGCTAGTGCAGCTACAGGTCAAATCTGTATGGAGATTTCTCAAAAAAAAAAAAAATCTAGAAGTTCCATTCAGCCTGGATATTCTCTTCTAGGAATCTTCCCTAAAGAGTCAGAGATGACTTATTATAGTACCCTTGTGCACCTGTGTTTATAGCAACATGATCCCAAATATCTACCTCGAGGAAGCAGCCTCTACATACCAAGAGATGAATGTTTGAAGGTCTTGTGGTGTTTAGACACACCGGAGTACTACTCTGCTTTCAAGAATGATAAACTTGCATCATTTGTAGGAAAACAGATGCATCTTGAGGCCCTAATGTTAAGTGATATAAATCAGACACCCAACCTTAACTATCACATGGTTTCTCTTATATGAGAAACCAAAATTATAAAGAGCAAAATAACAAATAAACAATAGGAAACAGGGGCACTGATTCTCTGTAAAGAGATGGGGAGGAGGAGAGGAAAGGAGTTGTAAGAAGGATTAATATGAGTTGTGCACATGCACCAACTCCGCACAGAATGAGGTCATTATGTACAGCAAACATGGACTCATAAAAGCAAACAGATTTGCTCAGAGGAAGAGTTTTCCTGCCACCATGGCTCTTAAGACAAGAGAAACATGCTCATCAAATAATGTCTTAGCCAGCATTTTCACAAACTCAGCCTCCAGGGCTCATGCTTTGGACTTTAAGTCACTGTAGTCAAGAAAATACGCTTGTACACAGATAGACAAGGAAATTGTACTGCTAGTTTCAGCTGGTTCATTGAAAGGGACAGTTAATGCATAATATTTTTGAATAATTTTACATGCTTCTATAGGGTAATATTATCAACTACTTTAAAGAAATATGCAATATGACAGCCATTGTGAATTCATATCATCTTGTGTTTTGAAATTATCATTTCTAATGTTTTTTTTTTACTCTCTTCAAAAGAAAAAAAAATGTTCAAAAATGAAGATGGGGCCTGCCAGATAGTTTGGCAGATTAAATGCCTGCTTAGGCAGACACAGGGACTGGGATTCGATCTCTCACATGCCGTGCTAGCCCTGCCCCCCACCTCTGAGATAGTGAGTGAGATGATGCATGATGGCACAAGCCTGTAATCCCAGCACTTGGAAGGCTGAAAACAGGAGAATTACTATGAGTCTAATCTGTGTAGTGAGACCCTGAAGACCTGGTACTTAACATGTAATAAAAAAGAAGATGATAAAAACTGCCCAAGTTACATAATGGATTAGTCCATGCTATAATGCCATTGGCTTGTGCAAACACTAGTAATTTATTAACCATATCCACTTCACATTAGAAGTTGCTGCATGTGGGTCACTGGGTAGAGTCATTACACCTTCAGTATAATTTCACTATGAACATCAAGTCTATTCAGCCTAGAACAAGGGATCCCAAGCTTACTTGGTTGTTGAAGACTTGAAAGTCGTAAACCTCTTGGTAGCACATCACAGAATGCTCCTTCATCCTCCATCCAACTATGTGAGAGTGAAGGTTGTTACTACAAAAATGTGGCTGCCTTGTATATGCGCAACTCCATCTTTTTTTAGACCTGGTTCTAGAACGAATAGAGAAATCAAATGTTGAGTGTTTTGATTAATATTGTTAGATTTCTCAACATTTTTATCACATATTGAAGTCATAAAAAAAAGCCTTCACAGATTGACTGGTATAAACCTTAAAATTGAGAAAAACACTCTACTCCACTATATAATCATGTCAGTACATTCTGTGCACATCTTAATGTGCATGTGGGCCTGTGTGCTGAGACCAAAGGAAGAGGAGATAGAGCCTCAGGTAAAGAGTGTCTGTGCTTGGCTGGATGGAACAGGGAGACTAGCGTTTGTCCCATAAGGAAACATCCCCATAAGGAAGCATTTCCCTTTATTTGTACTGTTTTGGTATTGTAGGTAGAACCCTGAACCTTCACACTGAGCTAAATCCCAAACCCTGTTTTTAAACTTTTATATTTTTTTGTTTTGAGACAGGATCTCATTAAGATACTAAAATATCCAGGCTTGGATTGAATTTGCAAAGTGCCTGCTTCAGCGTTTCAGAGTGCTGGGATAATAGGCATGTCCCAGCACTTCAGGCTGAGAAACTTTTCTTTGAAAAAAAAAGTTCATATACTTATAGTTTGTAAAATTATGAATAAAATAATTCCCTAATGTAGCATGATTCTGAATGAAGATTCATCATTTTCAGTTGACTGTAAATGCCATTCCTGGAGAAAATCATCCCAAGATGACTGACCACACAGCCTTTGTGTCTCAGGGGACTTTTCTATCTAATGGAGAAAATTGGACAGAAGAACATGTAGCTACCAAGCAAGGCCTGTGGAAAAGCTACATGAGTGTTAGAACCCCAAATGCTTTGTGTCCTCACTTATACGCAGAATCCAAAACAATGCAGTCTGTGAAAGTAGAGTGCAGTGTGACAGTGACAAACTAGACAATGAGGAGAATGATGAGGTGACTCATTCAGTCACTTTCCCATCACTCAGATAAAACATCTCCCCCAAAAATGTACAGAAGAGGTCTATTTGACTCACAGTTTCCCTTGGGTTCAGTCCCTGGTCAGCAGAATCCAAGGCAGAGGCATCCTGGTGGAAGGCTATGAAGGAAGAAAACCATTCATGACATGACATCCAGGAAGTAGAGAACAGAAGAGCAGGGACAAGAGCACATCCTCCATCTCACACTCCAGTGGCCACCTCCAGCCAGGCCCCGCCCCCTACAGCACAGTCAACTGTGAGCTCATTGGTGGAGGAATCCAGTGATGAGCACAGTGTCCCTTGATCTGTCACCTTCCATGCATGTGTGACTTCTGGGGCAGACACATGTGCCAGGAAGCAAAGTATGCCTGGAACAACCAAGCAGCAAAGTGCTCTGCTCAGTGGTACCTTGCCACAGCCCTGCGCTTGCAGCTTCACACTCCCATGTAAGAGTGGATAGACAGTTACCACCTTGCCACACAGACTTTGCACAACTCATCCTATCATAAAGGGGCCTGGATACAGGAATAGCAGGGACTCCAGACCATGTCTGCAGCCAACCATGGATAACACACTCCATCCTCCCTGCGGACCATCCTGCAAACCAGAGATGACACCATGACTGCTGGCTCTGACAGCATGTGTTACTGGGGAAAAGGTAACAGCTGGGTGACCGTAGGCCTGAATGTTAATCAGAAATAATTAAAATGGATCTCAGTATAAAGAGTCACTCTGGTTAGGGACCACTGTGTTAGACAGCATGAAATATATTTGAGGGCTGGGAAGATGGCTCAGTAGAATAAATGCTCCCCTGGCAAGCACAAATGCCTGAGTTCAATCCATGGTTCTGCAAAGAGAGAGAGAGGGAGAGAGAGAGACAGAGAGGGAGAGAAAGAGAGAGAGAGAGAGAGAGAGAGAGAGAGAGAGAGAGAGAGAGAAATACATTTGAATGTTTCAACCCAGTGAGGCTTAGTAAAATTGCTACCTGGTGTCATTTGGGATAAGGCAGAATTTTCTAGGCATGGTGAATGAAAAACCAAATCCCCTTTCATATAGTGAAAATCACATTTTGAATTCCCTCTCTGGACATGCGCTGTAAAGCCAGTGGTCTTATGCTGGGCCCCCATACAATGGCAATGGAGCAGGAGTCATTCATGCTGGGGAGTGGTGACCTCTACCAAGGCCAGGAGTCCTCCTCTCAGGACACCTTGGGGGTG
>PVKA01030838.1:0-26885 GCA_004027165.1 Ctenomys sociabilis | reverse complement strand
TCTCTCTCTCTCTCTCTCTTTCTTTCTTTTTCTTTCTGTCTCTCTTTCTTTCTTTCTGTATTTAAGACAGGTGTACAGGATGTATAGGGTCTCACAGTGCAGATCAGACCCATAGTGATCCTCCTGTTTACAGCCTCCCAAGTGCTGGAATTACACTCATGAGCCACCACACCCAGTCTCAATTGCCTTCTCAGAGTGAGGAGGGCCAGCATGGCAGACCAGGGATCAAACTCCGGGCCTCTGTGTCTGCCTACACAGGCCTTATAATCTGCTGAGCTATTTGGCTGGCCCTGTGGTGATGTTTCTTATGATTGCCTCTTTATTAGGTTACAGTTCAGGACCTCAGCAAGAAACTCTAAAAGGTCAGTGAACTGAGAAAAGATATGCAGTTGATGATAGCATGCTGGCATCACAGTTAAATGTCCCTCTGTATTACAGATTCATGAAGTCACAAACAAACTCTGCAAATGGCCTGATTGCCTGGTGCTGCAGCCCCATGCTGACTTCCTGCCATTGTGTTCCCATCTGAAAGTCCCAAAACTGTAAGGAGAAGAATGAGGACAACCACATGAGGATAATGAGATATGTGTAATTGAAAGAAAGCATCTTGTAAAATAAAAACAAAGTTTTCTGTTATGTGGTAAGGACTCAAAGGAGAAATGAAATCTCTGAACTCCAATAGAGCAAGAACATTTTCTTACATGAGGGAAGTTGCTAGTATTGATCAATCTTAATTGTATATTGATGTATGTACCCACTAAACACACATGTGTTGTTTTAGTTACTTTTCTCATTGCTGAGACAAAGTATCTGGTACCCACAAGTTAAGGGTAGGAAGGCTTAGCACAGTTCACAGTGTTTAGAGATTTCTGTCCATAGTTGGGCTGTAAGGCTCAGTGCATGGCAGAGGCATGGTGGAGGAGAAATGGGCCAAGCAAACAGCTAGGAGACAGGGAAAGAGCAAGCAGCAAGAGCAAGCCTTGGCTTCCCTCTCTCCTCTTCACTCCACATCATCTAAGCCCACTGATTGTATCCCGAACCCCAGGGTAGACTTCCATTACCAAGTCCCATGACCCCAATATCACATCATTAATTCAAGCACCAGGATCTAATTCAGCCACCTTATAATTTCTCACCTATGAGTGCATGAGGCTCTTGGGGGGACATCCAGATACAAGCCATAACACATGCATATAAATATGTTATTTTATACCTATTTATAAAAGTTCATTTTCTCTCTTTGGAGGACACTCAGTTTGAAATTATGAATGGCTCACTTTTATTTTTATTTTTTGAATTTTAAAAAATCAAATTATTCAGTACAGGGTTTTGGTCCACAACTCAGAATAAGGGTAGTTATCCTCATGTCTCAGCCTCCCCAGTGCTGGGATTACAGGTGTGCACCACCACATCCAGTTTTGGTGGCCAGTGCAGCACTTCTGAGGCTCAGGTGCTGGACAGCATGTGGTGCTGGAGATCAAACCCAGGTCCTTGTACTTGCCAAGCAGGTGCTTAGATCACTGAGCTATCTCCTCTGCACCTCACATTTATTTTTAAATTATATGACATGATGGATCTCTAAGATATGAAGGCTTATGGATTAAAATACTTCTAGAAATTATTTCTAATTTTATTAAACATAACACATTTTGGTGTTAACGGCATTCTGACTTCAAGTACAACATACTTTCTTCAAATAACAGTTACTGGATATTTTTTTTTTAATGAAGAAGAATTTACTGAGAAAAAGAAAATTTCTAAGAGGGACAAAGGGGGGACTTTCTGTTTTTTGTTTGGTTTGGTTTTTTGGTGCTAGAAGTTGGACTCATGACCTTGTGCCTTCCAGGCAAGCACTGTGCCAGTGAGCTACATCACTAGACTTTAAATTTTAAAAGGAAAGATGCAAAAATTGATGAGGATAAAGAAAACAAGGAAGTCATCATTTTCCGATGAAACATTCGGTAGACTGAAGAGTGACAACTGCGTTAGTGATAGCAAAGAATATTCATGTAGAACTCCAGAGTGGCAGCTCAAGAACTAATAAGAGGCAGCAAGCAAGGGGAACTGGAGAACACAGCCCTGCACACCAGCACACTGCTTAGGGTGGTGTACAGAGAAACTGACCGCAGAGAACATGCCAACCCTGCCTTGTCAGGTTTTACTTAGCCCTCTGGGGATCAGAGGGTTCGTTTCATGGCAAGAGTGCAAAGGAAATACCAAAACCAGGAAAATGTTAGGCGTGAAATGGGAGGAAAATGGAATGAAACACAAGCATGTGTATTAATGCTGGAACTCCTTCCTGCCCTGTACTGAGGATGGTACCCAGGGGCTTGCCCTTCCTAGGCAAATACTCCGATCTATATCCCAGTAGCCCTCTCTTCTGTTAATAAGGCATGTATTTTCATGCTAGCAGACTTGATGCTTCTGAGAAACTGATGACCTTCCAAAAAGAGACCTCAAGATATGTTTGTGAAGCCCAGTATAAAAGATGGTCTAGCATTAAGCCCCTCTACAAATAGCATCCTATGTGATAAACTTCATTCACATACTGAGAACTTCTAATCAACTTTTCACTTTTAAAATGAAGTTGAAAAATTTCTAACACCCTGTAGGTTTGTACTTTTCTAGAGAAACCAAAGCAAACTATCAAAATAACTAAATAAATCAAGATACCTAAGAAATAAATATTATATAAGATGTGAGAGAAAATAGAAAATATGTAATATAAATTTGAGAGTAAGAGAAGGCACTACATTCAGGAGATTGTGATGGAATCAACAAGTAACAGTAGTAATAAATTAAAATAAACTAGAAAAAAAAGTGCAATGTGAATCAAAGAAGTCTCCCACCCCCGAAAAAATCAAATTTGAATTCAAATAAAAGCAATAAGGTGAAAGTTATAGAACACACTGACTGAAAACATTAATGAATGGGGCTCTGGAGACAGCTTGGTGGTCCAAGTGCCTGCCTGGCAAATGCAAGGACCCAAGTTTGGTCCCTGGCACCACATGCTGCACTGGCCCTGGAATACCAGGCATGCTGAGCCAGCAACTGAGACCTAGGTGTGGTGGCACACGCCTGTCATCCACTCCCAGAGGAGGCTGAGACAGGAGGATCACTATGAGCCAGAGCTGCATAGTGAGACTCTGTATCAAATAAATAAAGATTTTAAAAAATTAATGAATAAAATGGCAAAAGTAATAAACAAAAATACCAGGTAAAATCTGGACACAAAAGCAGAACTTCCATAGGAAAATAAGCTGAGAGCTCAACAATAAGATAAAAAGAAACTCTACAATGTGAAAAGCAAATCCCAAGACGTATGTCACAGAGCCTATCAAACAGTCTCTCAGGAGTGAACAGGCCACACCCACTGTCTCACACTCAAAACACCAAGTAACAGTTCAGATCAACTTTGTATGTAACTGATAGAAAAACTGAAATATTGGCTTAAATACCTAGTCAAAATGATTTTCCATGTAGAACTTCATACCTAATAAAATTATTAAATATGAAAAATGATTAAATATGTTATTAAATGTGAAAGACTCAAAAACTTACCTAAAGTTTCTCAAGATATTCAGAGTATCTTAGGGAGTTCACACACTAATGTCCAGAAAAATAAATATACAAAGGATGTGGAATATTTGAGGGCCTAAAATACACTGTAATATAAATAGTAAATTAAGGGACATTTCTAAATGACATCAGTTGAGAACATAAAGAATTTATTCTCTTATAAAATATTCCAAGTTATGCTACCATGACTAGAATCTACCTTCTTATCATCTTGGAATTACATGCTACCTGTCAGATGGTTTAGCACTTTGATATCGAAAGCTGCTCACTGGTGCTTTCCTTACCCTGCAAAGTGAGGAAAGGCAGCCAATAGGAAAAAAGAGAAAAAAGTTACTGCAATCCAGTATAAACAGGTGCTTGAAAGTGTATAGGTGCTTGGCATAACTGTTTTATATGGTACTTTTTTCCCTCTGTTAGTCTGTACAAGGAAGATAAATGAATCCTAGCTTGACCAAAAAACTGGGATAGAAGAGAAGGGGAATAAAGAACAGAGGTATGTTGTAGCTATGTACCAATTCCTCACATGAAATGTAATCATTATATACTAAAACATGTACTAATGAATTTTTTTAAATGTTTGTATGTAGATATTTTCCATTCATTGCTGAAACAATTTAAAAATGTGTCTTTTATTTAATTAAGAGTAGCACTTACTTGCTTTGATTTATTTACTCCTTGACAATAAACTCTGAACTTCATGAACTTTTTTGTTACCTGCTATTCTCTTATGAAAAGTGATGTACTGGGGTTCTGTTGTAACTGCTTTTCAACAAATTTTTTACATTTACCTTTTAATCTTTGTCATTTTTGACATGTAGATATTTTTAAATAATATATTATCAGATTTATTTAATGGCTGCTTTTATCTCAAGAAAGATATAGTTTCAAGTTTTTCAAATAGGGTATTTGCTTTTATTTTTGAAGTAATTTAGGAAAACTGTTGCTTAAGTTTCTTTCTGGTTGTTTTTTCCTGTTTTTTTTGTTTTTGTATTTTAGGCAAGGGCCTACAGAGTGTTCAGTGTCTCATTACTACAGTGGGCTCATAGTAATCTGCCTGTTTACAGCTTCCCAAGACCTAGGATTACAGACGTGTGCCACCATTCCCAGTCTCAATTGCTGTCTCAGTGTACCCTGGGGTGGGCCAGCATTGCAGGCCCAGGGATGGAACTGCAGCCCCTGCGCCTGCATACAGGTGCTTTAATCCACCAAGCTATTTGGCTGGCCATGTTGCTTAAATTTCAAATGTACAAATTATCTTGATATATATTATAAAGGACAGCTATTCCTTTTTTTGTTTGTTTGCTTGTTTAGTAAAAAATCTTATTCCAAATGATTTCAGAGCCTTGTTTTATAATATATTATATCCTGGAGAGTACAAAATCTAAATTTGCTATTCTATTGCCTTATCAACTGTTTCTTACATAAATAAATATTGTTTTAATTATCATAATTCTGCATTTGATTTAAATAATTTATGGTATGTGTCCTTTTCCACCTTCATGTTGAAAATTTTTTAAAGTAAATTTTTTGTTTGCTCTTGCTCCGACAGTTTAAAATAATTTTAAGTTAGTAAAATAGCTCATTTTAATTTTCTTGTGAGTTTTGTTTTGTAAATGGATGCAACTAGAGAACATACTGTTTAAGTAAAATAAATCAAACCTGTACATGCAAACATCATATCGTCCCTTTAGTGTGAGAACCTGAAAGAGAAAAATGGAATCTGAAGGGTTTAATAAACACTAGGAAAAGATAATGAACTTATTCTTTTTTTTTGGAATAAACTTATTCAAAAGAAAAAAAACTACTGAATTGAGAAGAAGGACAGGAGAGAGTGAGGGAGAGATTTATGTATGTTTGTAAACAGGATAATTTGGACAACTGTACTGTACATTTCTGCTGTCTGTGGAAAGGAACAGTTAATAATTTGATTCATCTCCTTTTTTCAAATGTTTGTACTTTTTCTCTTCTTAATTTCTTACGTATTTCTTGGATCTTCCAATTTTACATGCATATATCTGGTAATATCAATAAGTTATTGGAAGACAACACTATGTAATAAAACAAATTCAGGTGAAATTTGTATTATTCTGCTTTAATTATAATTAAATTCTATTTTTTCCTGTTTAAATTCTAATTTTTACTGACTTTAAATAAATTTATAATTTAATTTGAAATAAATGCCATAAGTCTATTCTGCTTAATTATATACTATTTTTGTTATTAATTCATGGTTGCTTATGCTGCAGTAGTTATGTTGGATCTCTCTGGTCTACATATTGCTTGTGAAGAACCTGTTTCATTTGATTTTTGTGTGGATGTCATCAGATGAAACAGCAACTACTGTTTAGCTCTGTGTTGTACAATGGATGTGCTATTCCACAAAACTAAACTTTTCAAATCCTTTTTGTCATCAAATAACAAAGGGACCTGAGCCTCTGCTGCCACTTTCCTCATTTATGGAATGATTCTTTGTGAAAGCTTCTCAGCCCCATGCCCTATACACATGAACTCCTTCATCAAAGGTAGTTGTTATAACATTAGTATCAGCAGTCATATCACTGTCGTGGGAATTGCCTTGCACTGCCTGACTCCTACGAGTTAAAGCAGCAGAGTTGTATTTGACTCAGAGTTTCTGAGGATTCAATTCAGGGTGGCCTGGCTCTCAAACAAAAACATGGCAGATTGGTTTGGGGAAAAAAATCTGTGTAATGTGTTGAGACAAAAGCCTGATGTGGGGAGGAAGCAAAGAGAAAGAAACAGAGCTCCAGGCGAACTGTTGCTTCTCATAAATTCCAATAAGCTGGGACACTAGGCCATAGATAACAGCATTTCCTAGAGGCACCCTCTCAGTTGTTCTTTGATCCTTTTCACCTGGGATGTTATTGGCTACCATTGCCAGAAGGCAACAGAGATAGTACTTTGCACTTACAAATTAATTATGCACATTCCTTAGCCTGCTTTTAGCCTTAATAAATGTGAGAAGTTAGGTGGCTCAGGGCTCACTTTGAGTGGGACTAAGCTTAGTGACACCTCTGCGGCTATATTAATCCAATCTTTCCATCACCATATCCTTTCTTTTGCCTTCAACTTCTAACATACAATAAACCTGCTTCATGATAACCAGGAACCTGAGGGAGAAGAGGCTGCTAGACAAGGGAGGACCCTGGGCCTTGAAAACACACTTCCAGGTCATACCCTACTGACACATCTTTCAGTAAGGGCATAACTTATAACCACATCCAGCTATGAATTTAAAACATAAATGAATATACTACTGAATATAGCACCCTATGATTCAATCATCTTACAAAGGACTCAACTTTGAACACATGAGACTTTTGGGAAACATTGTTTATATAATTCTTAACAGTTCTATAATTTTATTAATTCTGAGATATAAATTATTTTGTACTTTCCAAGCATGTGAGCACATAATCTGAAATACCAAAATTATATTTTCCAAAAGTATATATTATTTTTTCATGTTACATGCATCAGATCATCACTTCCAGAACAATATTAAATAATACTAATGCTCTATCTATCTATCTATAAAATAAAATCATTAAGTAGGACTTGTTTTTTTAGTTTAAAATTAATATATTCAAATGTAAAAATATTTTAAGCTACTTTTAATTTTCTCCTATCTGTAAACAAATTTATATTCAAATTTTAGAATGCCTTTCAAATTAGTTTCAGATAATAAAATTTTGCATAGCAAATATATTTATATAGTATATGATATTAAGCCATCCTTGCATTCCTGGAAAATTCTTTAATGTTTCATATGCTTTTTAAAATATTTCATAAATTTAATTTCCTAACAATTAATATATAGTTAGATTTGTAAGTGGTATTGATCTAAAACTTGTATTTGGTCCTTTTGAAAACTCAAAAGTTAGTATGCCAACTTCATAATGACTATTCTGCTGCAGAAATATACTGCATATTTATATAGCATTGGCAAAGATAAAGCGCTATATAAGAATTACCAAAATTTTATATGTAACATTTAGCTTATCACAAAAAAAATTCAGAAGAGGGTATTCTTGTTATACAGATGGGAAAAGTCAAGCAGAGAAATGTTAATTAAGTTTCCTAAGTCTCAAACTGTGTTAGTTTGAAAGTCTATGCATTTGCTTTTTTTCACTGCCTACCAGGATTTGCACAAAATATGATTTTCCAGTTTTATTACAAAGCCACCATTACTTGTGTCAGGCCCCAGCTTTAAACATTCATTGATCCAGTGTGTATGGAGTCTCTATTCCTCCAATCATTGCTCTATCAAAAGGAAATCTGTGAGAACCTAAAGATTACAAGGAAGAAAAGTATATAGACATATCTTCTTGTAGTTAAATATTCACTACTTCAGATGGGTAGTTTTTCTTGGTATTTTTCAAAAGGCTATTTCACCTTTATGTTAAAAAGTTATCTATATCAAGGATGCTATTTTTAAACAATATTCTATTTCAGATAAAAGTTTTGAACCTGAACCTTATATCTATTTACTTTGATTACTTCTTACTAATCATTCTTGGTTAAAATAATCTAGGATCTAGATGTGAGTTATTCCGTTTAACATTTTATTAATCTTGGATCATCTCTTCCAGAACTATTTTTTTTTGAGACAGGTATTCATTTTAAATACTTGGTTATCACTGAGTTATTTAGGTCTCAATGTATGTTTTTTAAAAGACTGATACTTCTTTAATGACTTTAAGGTTTGAATTCTTTATGTAACTCAGTGACTCCTATACTTTAGAACACATCAGAAGTACCAGGAGGACTTGTTAAAACAGACTATGGAGTTCCATATCTCAGAGTTTCTGGTTCAGCTTTTCTGGAATAGGTCCTGAATTTTTGTGCTTCTAATAAGTTCCCTAGGTGATACTTGCTGGTGATAAAGAAATCATAATTTTCCAACAATGTGTGTGTAATCCATCACTCAGTAATTTAGTATACTTCTCTTCAATAATACTTTTAAAGAATAATATACTGTATTTTCAGAAACATTGTATATCTGAAAAATTTCTACTTTAATTAATGCATATCAATTTCACTGTATGATTGTTCTTTCTCCTGGAAATAAGAACACTGTCTGGGCTGGATTAATTGTGTGTTCAACCTTATAATTCAAAATGCTTTCTAGAATGTGTCTATGTAGTAGTTTATCAGCTTTCCTCAGTAATGAGTAGATTTTTTTTAGCAGATATGTATTTTAAAATGTGTGTGTGTGTGTGTGTGTATGTGTGTGTTCTTGATACATTGTTTTAAATCAGTTCAAAGGCCATGGACTCAGTTGCTAAACATACATCTGAAGTGAAGCCACACAAATGTATTTTCAAGAACCATCTCAGGAATCTGACACTCATAATCTTTATTCTTCTCTTGGACAGGAAAATGAAATTAATAAAGTCTAACATAGGTAATGCTCCCATTAAAGAGCATAATGTTATTATATATTATATAATAGAAATTTGAAATGTTCCCTTTAGGAAAAGTGAAATTGAGCAGTGTCTTCACAGTCTAAATTTAGCGGGTGATCATTAATGATCAAAATTAGTAACTCAAAATTTGGAATTTAAGTTTTAAATGCATAGACCTTTGAAAGGTTGCTCCATAAGTCTCAATAACATACACAAAGATATAAATAACAATAAAAAAGGGAGAACAAAAGTCTTAACTTTAAGTCAGTTGACTAAATTGGTTTTCACAAATTCCATATTTTGAGGAGTTTATTGATGGCTCATAAACTTTGGGTGGCAAAATATATCATTAGATATTCTTCATTGTCGCTGCCTTATGACCAGAAAGTTATAAATATCTGTGCATCTTCATATGGATCAAAGAGCTTTTGTTATGTAGATATTTTCTATAAATGGTCTATTTTTGGAGATCTCTTGTGTAGCTTATTTTTATTCAAAGGTAAATTCACAAATATATAGAGGAATGAAGCACCAAGTACTTTAAAATCAAGTAGTATTGTTGTTGTTTAAATCCCACAGGACAGGGACAGCGGGGTAGCAGGGACTAGCATTCCATCCCAGTCACCACATTCCATGCCAATCCCACCCATGGGGGTATGTTGAGTGGGCCGCTGAGACTGGGCATGGTTATGTACGCCTTTAATCCCAGAGCTCTGAAGGCTGAATACAGGAGGACCACTAGGAGTCTGAGCTCATTGTGAGACCCTGCACCAAATACATAAAAAAATAAAAATTAAAAAGTATGACATAAAATAAATGCTACAGGACAGACCTCCAATGCAAGAAGACTAAATCTCTCTTTCTGTACCCAATGAGTTGGAAGAAAAAATTACTCATATTCAAGAACTATAATCATCAGAAATCAAGATCTTTAAGGACACTCAATTTAAGACTCTTAGTATCCATTTATTGAGAATTCTATTCTGTTTCATAATCCCATTTATACATAGCATCTGAGATTAAGGCAATAAACAATAAAAAAGATAAAACTCTGTCTTTCATGGGATAAAGTCCTGTGAGGTTTACTGGGTGCTGTGAATTTGGCTTTCAGTTTGAACATCAATTTTTGATCTATCTCTAGTCCCAAAAAGGATGTTTGCCCTGCAATGACGACCAAAGAGACACAAACAATTCACAATGGAGAGGCAAGCTGTGAATATTCAGAATGGATAGGTAAATAGAAGATAAATGGAATAATAGTGAAGTTTCCTTAATGTAATAACACAAAAACTATACATGGGATTGTTGCAATAACAAAATTGAAATGTTGAAGGGCCAGCCCGATAACTCAGTAGACTAAAGTGCCTGGTTAGGCAGAACACAGGCACCAGGGTTAGATCCTGGGCCTGCTGTGCCAGCCCTGTTCCTGGGAAGGTGATAGACTGGGCATGGTGGTGCACACCTATAATGCCAGGACTTGAGAAACTGAAAACAGGAGAATCACTACTAGTCTGATCTATGTAGTGATACCTTGTGGACCCCATACTAAATACATAAAAAAAATTTTTAAAATGTTGGGAAATCAAAAGATTTATGAAGAATAGCCTAAGAACTTTCTTCAAAAAATAAGAGGACAGAGAAGTCATAAACAGCAAAAAGAATATAATAGTCCCTAAATTAATTTGTGAAATTCTTTCTTTCTTTTTTTTTTTTTTTTTTATTTTCACTTTTTTTTTTTTGCGGAACCGGGGATTGAACTCAGACCCTTGCACTTGCCAGGGAAGTGCTTATACCACTGAGCCATCTCCCAGGCCCCTGTGAAATTCTTTCAGTACAGGATTTCACTATGCAGTTCAGACTCATACTGATCCTCCTGCTTCAGCCTCCCCAGATCTGAGATTACAGGCATATGCTACCGTACCCAGTCTCCAGGTTGGGGCAGGACCAGCGAAGTATGCAGTACTGGGTATCGAACCCAGATCCTTGCACTCACCATGCAGGCATTAGACTGCTGAGCTATTTCCATAGTCCCCAAAATGAATTCATGAGGAAGATATGGGGCAGAAAAGGAGCAAAAGTATCATTAAAACCTAAAAAAAATACCTAACATTTACTGAGCACTTTCCATGTATCTGAAACTATGCTAATCTCACTTATATCACATAACTCATATAACAGACAATTTCCATATATTAACGCAGAATAAAATCATACATTTCATCCTGATCTTCCTCAACAATTATATTAATAATATAGTCTACAAACACACATATCCAGAAAAAAATCCACAAACACACATATCCAGAAAAAAATATGTCTATCTAATACAAATTTTTACAAAACAAAAAGCTGGGGGATCCTGTAACAGTATGCATAAAAGATATTTGAGCTACTTAAAGCATTATTATAAGCTTGGATCATTTTAATTAAGTTTTTACTTTATAATACTAAATAGAGAAATTTATAATTTTCATTTAGTACTATATAAAGAAAAAAACCCCAAATGTTTGGAATTAGTGAATAAAACTCCAACGTAGAAACAATTGGACCTGTTAAACAAGTCATGTGCCTTGAAAAACACAAATAGTACTTTGTATTACTAGTACATTCAAATGAGAAATGCATGAAGCACAGAGGTTAATAGGAATAACAAGAGGTTCATGAGACTACTTATGGCATAATTGTGATGTGTAGTTTCTGTGATTTTTTCAAAACAATGATTAATCTTAGTGTTATATTTATGGATTATTTTCATTCAATTCTTTTTTGTTAAAGAAATGCAAATCTCTTGATTTTCATTGCACAACGTATTAAGAATATTACAAAATCATATAGATTCCAATAACACGGAAGAGACACAGCTATAGCACAGTGCTTCTGTGTCCTGTACCTAACATGCATTCCCCTTAGTTGAAGACAAGTACTGTAAATTTATACAATTTACTTAAATTTATTGAGCCTTATTTTGTTTTCAATAAAAAGCAAACAAAACATTTTATATTTGTGATGCTGGGGATCAAACCAGGGATTCCACATGGAGTTATATGCTCATCTCCTTTTTAAATTAAAAAATAAAATCAAACAGTGTCTCCAAACTGGCTAAATTTTCCAGTCAGAGTTTGAAATTTTGATCCTCCTACCCTAGCCCCCAGAGTGCTGGGATTATAGGCATGTACCACCACGCCTAATTACAAAATGCCCTTTACACCTACATGATCAAGTTTTGTGATTAAATGTTATAAAGAAAGCTATCAATACCACTACAAGCTAAATGGTCTACATTTTTTATATTTCTTAATAAATTTGTAAAGTAAAGATTTTGACATAAAGAATAAATGGCAATCTAATTACTTAAACTTTTGGAATAATATACAGTTGAACATTAAACATTAAAAATAAAAGATAGCTTACTGCATGTCTACTATGTTCCTGTTACTATTCTCAACTACGGAGCAGATGATGGAAAATAAGAAGCAATGTTTCCTGCTCCTCAGAAGCAGCAATTTAAAAAAATGAATAAATTATGAACAACTTTAAAACAGTCCTTTGACTCTTGACCCCTGAATCATGTACTTTTCTTTGAATTAATTCAAATTAATTAGAACTTCTCACACTGTATTATGTTACCTACATGCAAAGGAAATTTAATCTTATTTACCTTTTTCCAAGTTTTGTGAAATTTTATTTTACAGCAAAAGAATAAACCAACACAGAAAAATTTCAAAACAATAAGATAGGAGGGTAACAATGGTTAATATATTGCATGTTGTTTTCATTTTTAAAGACAATACAAAAATAGTAAAAAAGACACACACACACACATATTAGAAATAATAGAGAATTTCACTAAACAAGATTGTAGGAATTCAACAATGTAGTTTTATTCCACATTATTGTCCTCAATTTAATTTATATTTTATGTAGTTTGTTTTACATCAAGAGAAATGGTTCCTTAGTTTCTTTTGTTTTCTTTGTGATAAGGCTTTCTTCAATTTTCCTTGGTTTTAATTTTTTCCTTGCCTAACTACCTTTCAAGATGCTCTGCTACTTCTCCCCACACACCGAAAATGTACCATTATCTGAATGACTTCCTGATGCTTTTTGCATGCTCAATGGAAATCATAAAGGAGAAAATACTGGAAAAACAATCTGTCCCAAAAGAAGGTGAGATAGTCTGAGGAACACTTACAGTTGCCCCATCCTGGATGTGAGTGGCACTCACCCAAGGGAGGTAATCTGCATGAAAAACGGGGGACAGCAAAAGGCTGCTGATAGCACTGGCTGCCCTGCTTCCTCACTACACTGCCATGGTGCCTTCTGCCCACCATGAACTGTTTCTCCGCTGAGATCACCCTCCACCATGCCACCCTACTCTGGAGCTAGCCAACTATGAAACGAAGCCTCCACAAACCATGAGCTACCACATAGCTCTTCTCCTGAATGTTGGATGTCAAGAATTTTTTCTTATAAATGAGAAAAGTAACAAAGACAACCTTAAATAAACTCAAATGTATTTCTACTAGGACTTCAAATAATGTTTCATGACTTTTTAAAAGAACAAATGTTGATGCTATTTACAGTAGGTTGCTTCAGATACTTTCCACGCTTATTTATTGAATGTTCTATTTGCTAATTTTGCTCCTGATCAAAGCATTTAACATCATTCTATCCCTATGATACTCAAATTAAAATACTCTGTGACATCAGATCTTCTTCATCTGTACTCAAAGGCATCTGTATCATGTGGTACTTGTTGGCGGTGCACAGTTTCACAGCCTGCCCAACTTGTGTGGCAGAAACTTCAGGGTACTAAGCATCCAGAAAGATGCTTTCTGGATGCATTCTAAAGGCCAAAGAGTGCTCCAGGCTATAATGGATGCTAAAGTCAGAACCACTGTGTACTGGAATCTAGCTTCACCACTATTAGGATGTCCATAAGCAAAAATTAACTTCAGTTTAGAAATTAAAAAATAATAATTTCCTGAAACACAAAAGAATCCTAAGTATAAATCCTGAATCCAAAAATGAATGGCTAATCTAATGTTTCTTAATTAGGCATTTGCTTCCAATAGGCTTAAAGATCTTCAACTACAGGAGGCAGTGACATTTTGATCGTCCTCTAGATATGAGAAATAACTATGTGGGGTTTATAGTAGGAGTAATGCTTCAGTTAGAGTTTGGTCTGATGTTCAGGGATTTAAGACTATGAATGGATAAAGATAGTGAGGAATCTCATTCTAGTCATGCCCTACTTTCCTAATTTCCCTTTTCACTGTTTGGTCTTCTTCCCCATTTCCTTAGGGAGCTGAGTGATTGATAGCCTAATCCAATGACTGTATTACAGCTGCCTCAACTAGGAGTCTTTTCCTTATCATTAGCAGTTAGCCTATGGTTAAATTCACAGCTCACTGCTTGGTACTGCCCCTGAGATTTAAGGGTCTGGCCTTTCAAAAATATTTAACATTAAACTGAAATCTTGACACACTGAATACTCAGTTCTCTGCAAGCCTTCTTTAATTAATCCAATGCACTGTACCATTGTTCTATATGAAGCTGTGACATACTGAACTGTTTCCAAAGCTTACAGAAATGTGTAGCCTAAATTAAACAGGCACTGACGTGTACCTACAATAATTTTTTATATAGTAGATATGCATGAGTCTGTGAATATTTAAATTCAAGTTCAAAGAATGACACAATCCTCTCTGTTTTACCTTCATAATAGAACATTTTTTGATTAACTTCAAGCTTGAAATCACTCTTTATGAGAAAAAAACACACAGAGGAAAGAAATTTAATAATTCATTACCACTGCTGCAAAGGTAAGTTTTCTAAATATGCTTGTCAGAGTCCTTTGGTTTACAAAGGCTATCAAAATTTTCTTAGAAACTGGTATAGATATTAATGCAGATTTTTAAATTTTACATAAAGGAAAAGTATGTACAATTATAATATCCATAAGGCTCTTAAAAATGATTTGATTGCATCACTTATCTATGGGAAAACAATTGTTCTAAAATAATCTGAGAGGACGCAGACCTTGATCTATGCCTTAAACCTTTGCCCTTGCTCCAGCCCACTGATGAGTCGTAAGCGCCCGTGAATATGGCAGCTGGGTCCCAGATGAAAAATTATGCATCTCATAAACTGCTGTTCTGCTGAAATGTCAAGCCAAGGCAAGGCTATGCCTCAAACTCAGCACTTGGCATTTCCCTTCTGTCTGCTTTGTTGCCATGAAGCAAACATGAACAGTGAGGATTTGTGTAGGACAGGTAGCAGGCAAGCCTGCTGTCAAAAATCTATTATTAGGGCTGTGATCTCCTGCACAGGCCAACCAGGCTACACAGCGAGAAGCTCGAGCTCCAGCAAAGGCAGTAGAATGAAAAGGTGATTTTATTGTCAATCTATACATGAATATATTCAAAAGGAGCATCATTTAAATGAGTCTATTTCTAATGGCAAACTTCTCTGAGTAAAGTGTTAATTTATAATGAAAATTATACCTCAACATCTCTCTCTCTCTCTCTCTCTCTCTCTCTATATATATATATATATATGAATTGTTATATTGTATACATATATATACATTTAACAATTTGATCCCTTAAATTTGTGATAGTCTAACAATGTTTTTATATATGTGAATAAAGAACAATTTTTGCATTATTTTGGTACACACAATATAGAAAAATAAGTGACAACATAATGGAAGGCTTTCATTTTAATTATTCTTTTGGCATGATTTATCATCACAGTTTTTATTCACTTACATTACATCTTCATCTAACAAGCTATTTTAAACATTTCAGTGTTAAAACTTAAGATCTTATTGTTAAAGATGGCTAAAATATATTGCTTTAATTTTATGACAGATAGTAGGTGTTTTTATAAAATGATTTTATGCATCAATGGCCATGTGATTGACACATTAAAATTAAGCCCATTAACAACTACTCTCTAAGAAAAAATTTTATTTTGTTTTTTTAATTGTAATGTGTAATAAAAGAATTTAAAGTGAGGCTGCCAAAAAGTTGCCTACATGTGTGAAAATAGTTATTTTAAAGTAAAATGTATCTAACACTTTTGAGTTTAGTTTCTATAGTATATTTTGCCATCTTCCCACCTTATACAAATATTCATAAATATATGCATCAAAAAGCTTAAATTTGTGATGGAAGCATTTACATTGGATTTGTATTTATGTAGTGTCCAGTACAGAGTCCAGATTGATAATCTACTCATGGAACCAACAATTCAGACTGCTTTTTTGAAAAATCATAAAATATGCAAAGTGGAGTGAATGCTTAAAAATTCTTTTTAAGTAACTATAATGATACTGTATTGGAGCACTATTATATATCACCCAAATTTCTAGCCTCACACCAGCACAGCACTAGAAATTATTAACAAAGTTTATACTTTTATTGGCAATTATTATAGTTATTTTATAATGAAAACATCTTTAGGAAGTATATTAACAGAACTGCTCAGTAGCCCACATATCTAGGGATCAAATTATTTATTCATTTATTTATAGGCAGAGACAATATCTATGGACTATATATACCATTACAATTTATTGAGAAATACAGACATTTTCTAGGCTATCCACAATATTATACTTCCAATTAGCAAATTTGGTTGAAAAGAGGTCACATGTTAAAAGGTTTTCTTCAATGAATTATTCATATATTAATAAAAATGTCTTCATATTAAATAAATTTAATAATCTGAGGTATCAAACACTTAAAAATTAAGAATAATAATTCTCTTTGATAGAGAAAAGTTAAAAAGCAAAATCATCTAAAATAATTTTCCCCTACTTTTTTTTATTTTAAAGATAATAAAAGCACAATAAAATTTCAAAACAAGGTAATAGGAAGTTATTATTATTATTATTATTATTGAAGAACAAATATCAATGAGACAGTTTCAAGACAAATTAACAGGACAAAAGATTAATACATTGCAAAATGTTTTTGTAATGTTTTGGTGTCGTACAATATGCATGCATGGTATTATACTTACAGACATTTTTATAGCAGATGTGTCTAATCAGTGAATGAAGAGAGTGTAGCTATACACTTATCCTATTTTTTATAGCTGAATTATATCACAGATTCAATAATTAATACTTTCTTCCTTGTTATCTCCCTAGTGTTTGTCCATAGTACTAGAAGCCAACATAATATCTTGCCCAACCACTATTAGTGCAAATCTTGCTTCTCATGCAGAACCATGGCATATTTATCCTAACTGTACTGTTTATACACACACATCATGATTCTTCCTTTGTACACTCCTTTTTTTATTGGTCTGGACCTGTGAAAGATGGGCACTCCATTGTCATTCATCCAATTTAGGTGCCTGAACTGAGCAACACAATCCAACACAGTCCAGCATTCCACAATAATAGTTAGTTATCTGAAGAAGTTGTTGACTATAGCCATTTACAGCTCAACTTATTATTATGGCCCCTAAAACAATTTTTAAGCTTGTTGGGAATAAGGTATATTGAGCCTAAATTATTATTTGAAGTGCCTCCTGAAAAGCTGTGTCAGATCTTCTCCCTAAGTATTGTGCACACATGTGTGTTTGCTATGCAAAGAATGGAGTGTATACAGGACCATGGGATAATGGTGAAGGTAAGAAATGTGTCCACTTCATATTCATAAAAGGCAAGGAAACCACAAGAAACTTGTCAACTTCAAGTGAGTTTATTTCACTGAAAACATTCCTACTCTTCCAACAAAGTTGTTAATGAAAATATTTATCCTCATGAAGTCAATGAAAGGAAAGACCTATTTTTAGTTTATGCCATGCAGGATGTGCTGTTAGCCATATTTTAGGAGAATGTTACTCACTAGGAAAACCTCATATGACGAGATCATGCTGCCATTGGGCAACACCATTTATAGATAAGTGATAGTGGTCACAAAGTTGAGAGCTGAATTAAGATGCTATTATTATTAGAAGACAAGTTAAAGTTTTAAACCAAAACAAGAAAACTAAAACTGGGAAGAATAGTGACTAATTCACTCAAGAATAGAGTTTACATTCTGGTGAGATAGCTCAGTGGACTAACACCTGCTTAGACAAGGACAGGCACTCGGGTTTGATCCCTGTACCACATGCCATGCCGGCCCTGCCCTCATGTGCACCAATCAAGTGACTGAGTCTGGGCATGGAGGTGCACCCCTGTAATCTCAGTAGTGGGGAGGCTCAAAACTGGAGGATAACTGCAAGTCCAAGCTGTGTAGTGAGACCCTGCACTAAATATACAAAAATTTAAAAGGAAAAAGAATAGAGTTCTCACTATGAAATACTGTTCTCACTATGAAATCACTTTATCTATAAGCAAAAGTTTAGGGACCAATATGGTGAGAATGAATGCAGGCAGGTTTGTCTACCATGGTTGAGACTTAGGTTTTTAAGTCATTCTCTTATGGGCATGGTTCATATATCTGAGGTACTTCTCTCTGATTCCAATTACCTGCAGATAGATTGTGGAGAAGGGAACAAAGCTTATAAAATAGAAAGGTTGAAAACAAGACTTTAGAAGGAGACTTTAATGTTCCCACATAATATAATTTTAAAATGTAACAAGTAGAACTTGTCTTTCTATGGACCTATGATTTATTTTACTTAACATAAAATTTTCTTCAAAACAATATAACTTCTAACCATTGTACAAGCTAGCTACTTGCAAGAAATGCATTTAACATTGTGATATTTACATGACCTAATACAATACAATATCAATATAAGGATGTGGAATCAATGTTAATCATACCTGTAGAGTGTGCAAAGGAGACAGCACACACCCTCAGTAAACAATGTGAAACATGCTTGAGTTATCCATCACTTCACTCAACATACTCAACAACACAGGGTAAGCGTATGTATAAATTTCATGTTCTATTATTTCATTATTTATTTTAACATATTTAGTACATTGTCTACAGGGTCTCACTACATAGATCAGACTCATGGTGATCCTTCTGTTTTCAACATCCCAAGTGCTGAGATTTTAGGTGCACACCACCATGCCCAGTCTCATTTACATTCTCAGTGAGCCCTGGGGTGGGGCCAGCATGACACACAGGAGATGGAACTCCCAGTCCCTGCCAGATAGCTGGCAAGGACATGCCTGCCAGCCTAAGCTGGTGCTTTAAGCTGTTGAAATATCTGGCTGGTCCCATGTTCTATTATTTAAACATTTGTCTTTCACAGATTTGTTCAAGATAATTCACCCAGAAATCTACTTCATATTGAAAAATGTGAATACAGATGTCAGTCTAAGACACAGTAGTACTTCACAGGAAACTGGCAGGCTATATTAAATGTTGGAATATGTCCATTTATCATAGATACATAAGTAGGTAGAAGATAGATAGATAAATAGATCTATTTAATTTATTCATTTATTTGGTACAGGGTCTTGCTGTTCACCTTAGACTTGTAGTGATCTTCCTGTCTCAGCCTCCCCAGCATTGAGATTACAAGTATGCACCACTATGCTCATTTGCAGTGCCTGACATTGCATGCCTCGGTTTTGTTTTTAAACAATACTGGAAAACTCTACTGAGGAGGTCTTTTTGCTCTCCAAGCACCACTAACAGATCCTTCCAAGCACCAATCCTGGTGGACACATGATAATCTGGGAATAAACAGAAACTTAACAAGAACAGAAGTGGAACAATATTCTTGACATACATCTAAGAATTTCTCTGGGAAATAACTGGCTGAGAAACAGCAATGAACCCTTATTCATGCAGTAGTAGCTCACGGGGTACATGTAAGCATCTGCACTGGATTACAAATTCTCAGCATCACCAATGAAGCAAAGTGCAAAATGGTCATTTATTTCATCCTCTGCACCTACATTCCATCCCTGAGAAGATATCAACTCTACAAGCAAGTGCAGTAAACTCCAGACAGATTTTTACATCAAAAACAGTTATGGAAAAATAACACTGATAAAATCTTAAAGAAACATTAAGTGTTTCTTGCTCAACAGTTTAGCAAGTTTTTGAGAATACTGACAAATAACTGCCCATCAAAGAATAGGGTATATTAACTGAAAAAGGAATTTTATCAAACATAATTTTTCCCACAGACATGTAAAACATTCTGACAATTTTTGGTCTTTTTTAGTTTCAAAAATATTACCATATGCCATTAAACTTGATTCTCTAATATACTCATGATCTGGGAAACAATATTTGAAAAAGATTTCTCTAAAGTCCAAAATAATTTTCTTTGAAATAGCCCAAGTGACATTTCCTAGCTAAGGTTCTTTCTGTCTTCGCAGGGTGCGTTACTGTCCATAGTTAGCCAATGCATTGTAAGAGAAGAGTGCTGAAAGTTAGCCATTTTTCCACAGCAGGAAAATTAAGCCAGGTACTGCACTGTTTTTCCACTTAAGCAAAACAAAACTCCTAACTCAAACAGCAGACATTTTATTCTGAGAAAAATAATACAAACTGCATAGTGGGCTAGAGATCATATTGAATGGAGGAGTACCCTTTCCTGGTAGTGAGAAGTTACATTATTGTTACATTGTTGTCCAAAATTGAATTCTAGTTTTTGTTTAAAAAAGTATGACTTGAAGAGCTGTTAAGAAAAGGGGGCTCTACATTGTTGCATGAGAATACTTGGGAAGATAACAGCAATGAACTGTGATTTTTTTTAACCTTGTGCAAATATCTAATGTGTGTGATTTTCTATACTGAAGCAGAATTTGAAACACTGGCAGACATATTTGATAAATTAGAAATAGTATTTAGCTATGTTTATATTTTCATCACCCCTAAAATTTGAAATTACTATTTAACTCAATTTAACTAGGCTGGGCTTCTCTGCACCTCACTGTGAAGGTTCTATGCCCTGGAATGAGCTATTGCCTTAAAATACACGATTAGGGCCTGTCTAAGCTGCTTTACAAATTCTATTACCTGTAAACTGCAACAGTCATTATTTTAAAGGAGGAAAACTACATCAATTTTGTCAACACAGAGAAAGGCTATTTTCAAAACATCGTTTAATACAAAGGAACTTAATATAGAACCTATTAGCAATGACGTAGTAGTCCTTAAACATATTGGGGACTTTGTGTGGTTTGAAACGAACATTCCACCTAGGCTTGGCTCAACTTACAGACTAAGTGAGTATTTATATATAAATTTATAATCTTAGAAATAAGAGTTTTATGGAAAAGCCAACAGGCCCTGAGGTATAGCTGCACTTGTTTTCAGGTGCTGCTATAATTTCCTCTGTGTGTATATTTACAGACTGCAACACAAAAGACTTTTTCTAATGCTGTAATTTGTAGTTTTATTAGACTGAGTTATATAGTATGGGGGAATATTCAGAAACTGCAGCTTAGATGGGAAATGTGAATGGCGTAACTTATATAAAATACTACTGCAATAGTTCTTTTATTAATTTTTAATGTTCAGCCCCCTCCATGACCTTCTTTATTCTCTCACTGTCAAGTTGGCAGGCTGGAAAAATTGAAATGGGCTGACAGAAACCACAGTGTATGTCACATCCCCACTCTGGAATCTCCTGACTTTCAGGGCTACGTGCTTACCCAGCCCACCTTGCTCTTCATTATAGGAATACCTAATATCCCATTTGATAGCTCCTGAAGAATGACAGAGGTACAGGCTGCACAGGTACTGCTTGTAAGTCTTTTGTCTTCTGATACTGTGGGACAGGGGTCCAATCAAAGACAGAGTATAACCTTTTGCTGCTGTTGCTTTGCCATAGTCCATGGACATATTTCATATGTTCACAACAGAACACCTCGCCATGGGAAGAGCTTTATTTGTGTCTATCTAGCCTCTTCAACAAGCACATTTGTGGGCTGATCCAGCAATGAGTTTCTTGAACAGTGGGCTCTGATCTGTTATGCATGTCTCCCACTTTCTCTATCACCAAGGAGACTAATCCCCATGCTAGCACAGTCAAGAACCCCACTGCATTGTCTTTGCAAGCCCAAGTGCATGTTGTCACAGCAACAGAGTGCAGAGGGCAAAGGGATGGAATGAAACCTAGAAATTCAAACTTCTGTTGCTTGTTTTCAAATTCAAGTGTTTGAGGATGAAAAAAAAATGGGCAAAGGTGTGAGATGGCCAATGTCTAGATAGTCGAAGCTTAAATGTAATGCATTATTGGTATGGTTGGGACAGCTGTGAAAGCAACATTGTTTGAAAAAGGTAGATTTAAAATTATAGAGGCATAGAAACTAATTCAG
Organism: Ctenomys sociabilis; assembly: GCA_004027165.1. Taxonomy (NCBI): domain Eukaryota; kingdom Metazoa; phylum Chordata; class Mammalia; order Rodentia; family Ctenomyidae; genus Ctenomys; species Ctenomys sociabilis. The sequence goes on along the minus strand of PVKA01030838.1, from coordinate 4,619 downwards.
CCTATGAAAAAGACATTACAATTAGGGTGCAAATATTTTTCTTCTGAAAGGATCTGGTGTGAGCCTTTACCATGACAATGAGAAATTCTCAAGAAATCACAGATCAGAAGAGAATAGAATTTGTGTCAGACTATTTTGCTGTTCTTTTATCTTGTACTAAGGGACATGATACCTTGAGCCTTCACATTCAATCTGTTACATTTTCTGTAACTATTAGGACTAGTGGCCAGCAGTATATCAGAATCTGTGATCATAAAAGGCTGCTCTTGCTTGCAACACAGTAAGCATGTATCTCAGCAGCCTGCAAGGCGGCATAAGGCAAGAAGACAGTACCTACCTGACACTCCTCCATATGTAGTCTGCTTTCTGACACCAACTGCTGGCCAGGGTGTCCCATCACCTTTTAAGCCCATCAGACCCGACACTGTATTGGTGGCTGTCACACCATCTGCACCACCTGTGGAACGCAGCATTTGTCTTCAGTTCTTAAAGCAACAGAGTTTAAAGGCCAATCAAGTGTACAGAATCTAGTAAATGGACCTTACTTTCCCTGGAGAGTATTTTCTTCTCTTAATGTCTGCTTAAGTTTAATTCTTACCATCACTGTTAAAAGGTTAGACATATATAAAAAGTTTTAATGATCATGACTTTATTTTCTAAATTATTAGGTGGATATATTGATGCCAAATGTTTTGCATTCAGTGTTACTTCTCAAGTAATTTACAATCTCTTTGCAAGTCAGGGTGCAATTTCCATGGAATATAAAATAAACATATGTGATTTGTAAAGTCATGCATCAACTGCATGATTTATGATTCAACAGATATTGAGTATGTGTTTAAGGTAGTGTGCTGCACTGTCTAATATAAAGAAAACAGCAATTTCACAGTGTAGAATCTGATATCTTGTTTAATCTCATAAGAGATTGAAATGCTACCACTGAATTGTTACATTATGATTTTCTTAATTTGGGGGTAGTTTGCTGTGAGTGTAGCTTTGTTTCATAAAATTTTAATTTTTTCAAAATAAATGTTTGCTAGGAGAAATTATAAATAATCTTGTGTTTCTAGGCTCAAATGGTAGGACCACTTGTTAGATGAAGTTAGAAAGTAAATCTTCATTGAGTCAGGGAGATAGCTCAGTAGAATAAGCACTTGCCTGGCAAGCACAAGATCCTGAGTTTAATTCCTGGTACTTCAAACTAAAAAAGTAAAACTTCATGTTTGAGTTCAAGGGCTAAATTCAATACTTTACATTTCTTAAAACATGAATGAAGCTATACTCCAATGCTTGTGGAAAAAGACATCAGTCTGCTACTTAACTCAACCCAATATTTACATGTCTGAGCAACAGAAACAAGCGTAGCTCTTACCTTCCTTCGCAGCTCTTGCGATGCTTACAATATCAGTGACATTTGGGGTCAACTTGGCGAAGAAAGGAACCTGAACAGCTTGCCTCACCCAGCGACAGATGTTCCGTACCAGCTCTGGATCCTGTTCAAATAGGTCAGTTAAATATAGAACATAATTAAAGAATTGTGATCAAGAGTGTACTGCAGCAATAGCAAAGCTGAGGATGTGCAAGACAAATCCAACTTGACAATGAGCTACACGATATATTTCTCAAATCCCTCTTCAGTGTTACACCCAGACTCATTAGGGAACTAAGGTTAACACACTTCAAGTGAACTGCAAATTCATCACATAAAGGTTAAATTCCTCAGAGGAGTATTTGGAAAATAAAATTACAACGAGTCAAATGGAAGCAGGTATTTCTCATTTTCAGTCAAGTAATATCGGGACTGAAACATAAACTTTTGATGGCAAGTTCAGAAAACATTATGGAATTTCTAGTGACCTCATTGGCTTAAGCCTAATAAAACATATTTGAACTGCAAACTCCCAGAAGAATGGTATTCAATCTGAAGCCAGTTGCTTTCATTACTAGAAGACTTAGTACTGCTGAAATGTATTCAAGAGAAAATATATCTGCACCTTCATCATCGGTCTAAGTGTGCTATATACTTTGCACTAAAATGGAGTAATTCAGCGTGGATTATACATGGGCTGATCAGTGACTGCAGCTTACTTTTGTAAATGTTACCAAAATCTGAACAACATTTTCGACTCATATGCTTGAAAGACTTGATCAAAATGACAAAAATGAAATAAAATATAAATTGCTTATTTTTAAAAGCAAGAAATAGATATTTTCCTGTGCCTGCTTCCTGTGATTTTCAAGCTTTTATTTTCTCATGGGAGAAGTATCATTTAGAGGGCAAACACATATCCTTTCCATTGAAATAACTTAGCTTTAGTAATGTTCTTTGATTTCAACACATACAATAGTCCTTTTTTCCATTACTTTGAGAGCAAAATTTATTCTGACAGGTACTGATAATGTGCTTTGATAAATTACCTTAATATATGCAATAGCAATTCATTATTGAACTTGGTAATATTATCTTAGCAAGTTAAAATGTTTTTGAATAAAAGAAAAACCCAGGAAAAAAATTAGACATAAATTTAAACTATGAAATAGTAGGCAAGTATATCATTTATAATTAGTATTTTTATATGTAAGAAAGTTGCTGTTTGCATTTTAACCTTTTTAATTCTTTAAGATGAGATTTCTAGTATGGTAACCTTTAGAAAAAAAGCTTTTCACTTAGCTTTTATATGTCTTGATCTGTCATCTGAATTACTATCAAAGTTATGTGTTTATATGGTAAGATACTGCGATGAGTTAATTTGTGTTGATTGTTATCATCTCTATTCAGCAAAACTTAATACATTAACAAGGAATCTTGGCTTTGGCTTGTTCTCTTTTCAGAACAGTAATTTCTTCATTAAACATAAATATTAAAGAGCACTATATGGAATGCTCTATGGCATACTGTGCATTATGAATAGTAAAATCTGGAGACTTAGCTGTACAAATTCTAACTCATGAAAATGGAGATCTGCCCCTTCCCATGCAATGTTCATGAAATATTTATAACTGCTGCATTGGCATTATGAAGGCAGTTGCATCTTTGTGACTTTCATTTCTAAGTTATGAATTTCATGGGACTTAGCCTAGAAATGACAGTAACTCTAGATGATATAAATTGCATGTCCTTTGTGAAGGCACTCTTTAAGGTAGAATTTGACGATAACTTAAAGATCACTTGAATTGCATAATGCACAGAAGGTAGTCAGACAGGAATTACAGATACAAATTTGTGATATTATTTGGTCTTAGCAGTGTGAACACTAATAATCTGATAGTGGCTTCTAAGTGGCTTACAATACTATTGCCAACCAGGTCTTTGTAATTTACTTTGAACATCTGCCAAACTTTCTTCATTAACTTTTGGTACTTGACTTCTTTGAATAAGTTCTTCTTACTAAGTGGTTAGAAATTTGCAAATTTTTCAAAGATTATTAAATTCTGAAAAACATGGCTCCTTGGTGACTATTTAATTGGCTTGAATCATTTGTCTCCATTTGAAATAAAAAGCTTTGATCCTCATCTCTCACCATAGTTGATCATATTCAGATATACATTTTCATCATATATGTACTTCATTCGGTTACTGACTAATGATCAAAGCCAACTGAATCACTATTTGATTAGCCACGAATTTAAAAACAATTTTTTAACATCATTATTGTGGAAATTGATTTCTTTAAACTGCAAGGTTTCATTTAACAGCTAAAATAGGAAATATTCTGATATAACAAGATATGTGATGTGCATAGTAACATGACAAAAATGAGGATGTACCCTTTGAGAATTAAAAGACAGACAGTAACTCTTCACATTTTCCTACTTGGATAATAAACATTTAACACTAAACATAATTAACAAACTTCCTGCCTCTTGACCCCAGTTTCTAATAATGGCATTAGAGAGGTTAGCCTTTCCTGATAAGTCAGTTTTCAAAACCTTAATGAAATGTGCAAATTGTACATGATTTTGCATTCCTCTCAAAACTTCCAGACAGGACATACATAATGGTAGTATTCTCTCTCAGATAAAATGAGTATTTAATAATATTAACACTACAAAAAGGAAATAAAGCACAAATAATTCAAATTGTTCTTCCATTTCTAGGAAACTTCAAAATATTTGTTATGTCAATGAATGAAGAAAGAATAAAAACTTGATACACACATTTTCAACTTGAATCCTTAGATATATCATTCATTCTTTAGATACAACAAATCTAGACTAAGTCCAGATAGGTCTAAGAAAAACCCAGACAGTTTTCAGAAGATGTTATATCCTAACAGCACAAAATTTAAGACTACTTTGCAAACAGTAGTAATATTGAGGAGAAATAATGAAACATTACAAGAAAAAACTAGAAGGAAAAGTGGACAGAAAGCTTTAGTAAATAAAAAGGGGAAGAAAGATTAAGAGGAGGAAGCCGGGCGTGGTGGCGCAGGCCTGTAATCCCAGCACTTGGGAGGCTGAGGCAGGAGGATTGTTGTGAGTTCGAGACCAGCCTGAGCTACAAAGTGAGTTTAAGGCCAGCCTGAACTGCATAGTGAGACCCTGTCTCAAAAAGGCAAAAAAAAAAAAAAAAAAAAAAAAAAAAAAAAAAAAAAAAAAAAAAAAAAAAAAAAAAAAAA